>JAJOZX010011235.1:0-25000 GCA_023014485.1 Bathynomus jamesi
TATATATATATATATATATGTTTGTGTGTATGTATGTATTTATTATATATTTTTTTTTTATTATTTTATTATTTTTCTTTTTTTTTCTTTCTGTAACCTATATATAGGCCGTAACCTTTTATGTACTTCAGTGTTCCTGAGGATGTCATTAGACGAAAGCGCTTGAGCACCTTTTTGTGTTTCCTTTCCTTCGTGGTTTTATTCATCATATACAGTATATATATACAGGGCGTCCCAAAAAAATGTATACACACTTTAACAGCTGATAGCTCTATTGATGTTTCTTTCTTTCCAAGTTAAACCCATTAAAATTAATAATGGCAGTCAGACTAAGCTTTGAACAAAGGAAATTCATTCTAAAATGCTACTGGAAGTGTGAAAACGCAGTTGAATTGCAAAGACAGTTTAGGAGGGAGTTTCAAACAGATCCACCAACGCGACTTACCATCACTCGAATTAGAGATAAGTTTGAAGCCGATGGAACTGTTCAGAATGTCCACAAGAAGCGTTCCGGAAGACCACGGACATCGACAAGCCCCACAAAGCCAGAAAGAGTACTGGAAACGTATCACCAAAGTCCAAGAAAATCTGTGCGGCAAGCGAGTCGTGAGGTAGGAATTTCAGAATCGTCTGTCAACGCATTTTGAAGCGCTGTCAATGGAAAAGTTACATTCCAAGATTAGTCCATGCTATTAATGAAGATGATCCGGACCGAAGAGTGGAGTATTGCGAGTGGTACTTGGCACGATGTGGATGTGGACTGCACGAAGGGGTTTCGTAGAATACTCTCCGCGTTCACCAAACCTCACACCACTAGACTTTTTTTTTGGGGATACTTAAAAGACAAAGTCTACGCTATAAAACCTGCAAAGTCGCTGAATTGAGAGCAGCCATTGAACGAGAATGCACACAAATACCAAACGAAATGTTTCGTGATGTTTGCGATTCCATTGCTTCGCGTTATCAGCAGTGCCTGGACCAGAACGGACGTCAGTTTGAAAACAGGCGTTGACAAAACAATTAAATAATGTCTGTAGATTCTATTACATTTTGAAAATGAAATGTATTTTAATAAACACTGCCTTTATAATTATTTAAAGTGTGTATACATTTTTTTGGGACGCCCTATATATATATATATATATATATATTACAGTGAATCTGTGAAACCAGTCATTTCTCGTAAGACCTAAAAATTTGACATTTCGCGTAATTCGAAATTACGATATGTGAACCTTAAACTTAGATAATACGCATTACTAACCTAATCTAACCTAACCACCCTAACTTAACCTAACCTAACCTAACCTTCACGAAGTCATTAATCGCTTAATCAAATTACGCGAAGTATCTAAAACTTTTAGGCATTACGTGAAATGACTGGTTTTACAGATTAACTGTATATATATATATATATATATATATATATATATATATAATATCCATCTTCCTCACCTGTTTTAAAACCTTGCATACATTATAATATAATGTTTTTTCCTTCCTTTTTTTGTCTGATTTTTTTGGTATAAATATTTTTGTATAGCCGGAATTTAGAATAATCCATCAAATGGCCAAAGCCTTACATCTCTCTGCCTTCGAACATGATCCGCTTCTTAACGATTGCTTAAGGAAATATGAAAATATAATTTAGCAGCATATATATATATATTAGGTAGGAAGGAGGAGCCAATGTATATATAATATATATATAATATATATATATATATTTCACAATTAAACATATATGAAATGAATGAATGATGCAAACCCACTGGGAAAAAGAAAAAAAAAATGATTGTAAGGCCTTTCGTGTATTCAGAAGTACACCTCGTCAGGGAATGAAGGGAAAAGGCGAGATGACGAACATATGTACAACGGGACAGAAAAATAAAAAGATTAGCACGTGATTAACAAGAGTTAATTAAAGGCAAAAGGTATTTTAATCTATAAATCAGGACTGACAACTCTCACTGATCTAAGAGCCTTGAATTTTTAGATTCCGAGTTATGCAATATCATGAATATTGGTACTAAATTATGTTATCCTATTTCATTTTTAGATAACTGCCTTAGGAAAGCCAAGAATAGGTATTATAATAGTGTAACTGTAAAGGAATTTGAGAGTAAAAATATCCTTAGCCTACCTTACCATGTTAACGTTAAATATCTTCCGACTTTACTTAAAGCAATTGGTATCAACGTAGTCTTTAAGTATAATAATACTGTTAAATCACGCCTTATAAAGAATAGCCCGGATAATGAGGTTGGATGTGTGTATTTGATCGGATGTAAACAATGTAACAGTATATATAGGTTAAACGAGAAAAACGTTAGATATCAGGGTAAAACAGCATAAATATGCGTGTAGAACAGCAAATAATTCTAGTGCATTGTTTAACCATATGTACAGATGTAACCATAGCATGAAGTGGGATAGTTCTAAAGCGCTTGTTAAAAAAGATATAATTGAAAGGAATATTCTAGAATGTGCATTTATCCATTTTAAAATAACTTCAATAACAATGCGGGAATGTATAAAATTAACAGTATCCTGTTGAAATACTTTTTGCCTTTAATTAACTCATGTTAATCATGTGCTAATCTTTTAATTTTTTGTCCCGTTGTACATATGTATATATTTTCGTCATCTCGCCTTCTCCCTTCATTCCCTGACGAGGTGTACTTCTGAATACCCAAGGACCTTGGAATTATTTTTCTTTTGCACTGTGGGTATGCATCATATATATATATATATATATATAGGGGCCGACCGATAGTATTCCCAAAGTATCGGTACCGATACCGATACCCATATCTGTCCAAAATATCAAAATAGGATTCAAAGAATGTAATTCGACGCATGTACTGTAATTCAAAACATATTTGAAGAAATGGAATTCACAAAATAAAAGTCATATAATAGAAACAATTTGTAATTCAAAAATTGTAATTCAAAAAGTGTAACTCAATATAACAGTTCACTCAATAATCAAAATTGAGGAACTTCAGATTTTTGGAGAGGATGATTTGTTCCTCAGCGTTGATTGGGGTGATGTTGGCTCGTTTCGCAATGATAACATCTGCAGCCGTTGAGAAAAGCCGTTCAGAGTCAACTGATCCAGAGGGGCAGCTCACTCATGCACTTCTCAGCAACTTTGGCAATCTCCGGGAAATCATCAGAATGTTTTCGCCAGAAAATGAATGGGTCCCTATCCCCAGCGATCCGAGAATTAGTAGCAGAAGTTGTACATTGACTCTTATTGGCTTCATCAAACTCAGTCTTGTGCTTGTTCCTCCACGAGAGTCGGAGACACCGCACAAATTGCAGATCGCCTGTTTTGCATTAGTGCTTGAAGCAGTGAAGAACTTCCACACAATGCTTGGCATTGTCACTCTCACTAAAGCAAAAGCGAATAAATTTATACCAGTAGTTAATAAATTTACAAAAAAAATATTACACACTGTTGAACTGATTCACAACTTGCGAACTGAGGAAATGACGCCGCAATGGTTACGGGCTCACTTTATATAGAGCGGTAATGAGTCATAGAAATTTCTAGAAATGGCGGGATAACTCGCGAACACACACGTAACTTCTCGAGCAGCCAGGAAGTTTCTATTTGGAAAACGCCCGTTTTTTTATTCTTAGAAACAAAAAACTATCAGTATCGGTAGCTACTAACCATCGGTATCGGTACCGATACTGATACCGATATATCGGCCCGATACCGATACGACCACCTGTCGATGCCTTATATAGTATATGGGATAGAACTCAGAATGGTTCCCTGAGATCTTTTATGTTACACACAGACCGTGCATCGCAGATAGCTGGTGAGGGAAGCTATATTTTGGGGCCTCTTTGCGAGTGACCCGCTGCCCACGTCAGGCTAACATCATGAAAAGGAAATACTATAGTATTTGTCACTTACCATTACTTATTCGAACTACAGTGGATTTAATTTTCCCAAAAGAGTTCCTTGTTCCATGCACGGTCTGTGTGTAACATATATATATATTACACACACACACACACACACTTTTCAACTTTTCAAATGTTCCGTGCGATGATTCCTCATCTCACGAAGGTCAAGCTTGTCGCCCCTCTTCTCGAGTTGGCCTGGTGAAGTAGAGAGTTGGTCTCTTGTATTCTCCACCTCACATAGCCAGGTACGCCGGGCTCATCGAGGATTGTTCTGAGCCAGGCGTCTAATTTTCTTTTGAAGATGTTCACCGCAAGACCACTCGTGTTTCTTAGTTCTTTGGGCAGCTAATTAAACAGCCTTGGTCCTCTTACAACAAAACTATTTTCTTTCAGGGTTAAGGATGTACCCTGTCTAGCCTTTAATTTGGGAACACGACACATTCTTCCTTTTCTACTTTCCACTGTTGTTCGGGGGGGAGGGTTATAGGGTTCAAAGTAAGATTAGGGGATAGTTTCTCCATTATTTTTCAAGTGTAAATAATGGTGTATCTCTCTCTTCTCCTTTCCAGTGAATATAGGTTTAATTCGCGTAACCTTTCCCAGTAATTTAGTTCTTTGCACCCATTGATCTTGGCTGTGAAGCTTCTCTGAATCCTTCTAGCTGTCTAATGTCTTCTTTTTTATATGGGGATGTTAGAACCGAGCAGTATTCCAATTTAGGTATGATCAGTGTTTTCAGTAAAGGAATCATTATATTCCTATCCCTTCGTTTAAAGGTTCTCTGTATCTGCCTAGTTATTATCTTTGCTCTGTTTACTGCTATCTTATTTTGTGTTTCAAATTTCGCATCATCAGTCATTATAACTGCAATCACAATTATATATATATATATGTAAAGGGATGGGAATTGCTTTGTATTTCAATAGGTTACTGAAAATATTTTTCCCAGAACCAATATGATATTAATAACGGGGTAAAAATACAGATTCAGTACAATGTATATTTAAGAAAATTCCGTAAATAATTTTCCTTTGGTCGTCATATCTTTTATATCAGCTCCTAATTCACCTTTCACATTATTTATATGCGAAACATTTTATGTCGAAAAAGTTTTAGTTCAATACCAATTTTCAATATTCTCGTTTCTTTACCTAATATACAGGGTGTCCCATAAGTCCGGTCTCATAGGGAAATTTATTTTAAATTAAATTTACAAAATTAATACAGTAGAACTAAAACAACTGTTCAAATTGATGTCTTGTTTTGGGACCTTTTTTTGTTTTGTTGAAGATAGAATAACACGCAATGGCTAATATGGAAGTGAGTTACACTCGTGAGTAAAAGGCTCCCTCCAACCTTTCGTTGGTTAAGAACACTCCCATTTTTTCAGACTTATGAACTAAACTCCAAACAGCGTCTTTAGTGCATCCTGCACACCAAATCACGACATCCCTTTTGAACAGTCACAATAGTATCTCCACTTGTCATACTGTTTTACAATGAACATTTTCTGCTCCACGCTGTATAACGCCATCTTGAAAAAAATGAGTCTAGTGTTGGCAACATGAAACAAACTCATGAAAATAAGCTTTCTTAAACCTCATTTTACTTCCTGTAAAATTTCTTCTTCTTAACTTTGTAAATAAAGAAATTATTAGCATTTACAATAATCACATGATTAAAAATAACTATTTTCAGCATAATGATGCTTTTAATATTCACTGTAACATTATTTACACAAATTCACTGTGGCTAAAAAATTTCAGTATTATTTCAAGTTCCATCACAATAAATACTAATTCAATTTCCATCCCATATATATATATATATAATATATATATATATATATATATAATATATATATATATATATATATATATATAGGATGAACGAAAAGTTCTTTTTCATGTGGAATATTTATTAATTCAATAAATGTTCAAACTGCGGACCGTGAAACCGTTTATATATATATATATATATATAAATTTCAATCTTTCCTGCAGTGTATGCCACAAAAGGCTCACCTAAAGTTCATTAGGAAAAAATTAGATCAGAATATTAGTAAATGTCTTTGGGATCGGTGCGTTGTTTAGGAACGGTTGTGCACTCCGCTACTGTACAGCCATAAAAAAAATTATTATAAAAAGTTAAGCTTTTAGAATTGAGGGAGTTGCTCATTTTCGTAGGAAATGCCGATTCTTTCATTTCATTAAGAAATCTTGAAGAAAAGTTAAAAATTATATAGAATTCGCTTCCGTTAATCCGATAATGATATAATTTTTAACTTTTATATTTAAGCGTACCTTGAAAGGATTTGTTGACTATATAAAGTAATACAATCAATATCTTAAACCCCGGAACAGACAACAGACTGCTTACATTCACTTTCGCACAAAGTGCTGCGTCTTCCTTCAAATTTAATTTCAGCATCAGTAACTAATTGTTTCTAACATTTTCTCTCGGTGTTTCATCCTTCGAAATGAAAATTACAAAAACTTGAGCTTTATAAAGTTGAACCGTGATACCCATACAATCTTATAGTAGAATTTCCGTTACTACCCAGCAGTAAACTTGCCTTGAAGTTGAAAGTAATGGTATCATATTTTCTTACAAATTAAAACCAGATAATAATTCAGATGGTGAGTCAGAGTAGCATGGCCGCAAACTGGGAGAGTGCAATTGCAATGTCGATCAAATGTTGCAAGGTGCCAACCCCCATCCCCCTTGTTGCAAGGTGCCAACCACCAACCCCTCCCCCAGGGTGCAAAAAAAGGAAGCAAGGGGAGAGAGAGAGAGAGAGAGAGAGAGCATCCTTCGCCTGGGACCGCCAGACACATAATAAAGCTCTTGGTCTTTGCACTTGACTTAGAAGGTCTTAATCAGCCAGTTGGCTTAGAAAGCTTAATCTGGCTTAGAAGGCGTAAATGGCTTGGTTAGGTGTATGTGTATATTATTAACTTTTGAGTTGCCAGATTGTGCTATTTATTTAATTAATGGAGATGCTCTTGACAGCATCAGATGGCTTAGAAATCCACCAGTTGTCTTAAGCAGCCAGTTGGTTTAGAAGGCGTAACCAGCTATTTGGTATAGTGTATACATATATATATATTTATTGTAGGAAACGTGCATCGTTTATATATATTCTCATCACCCCAGTTGTTCTTTAATATCGTTTATATATATATATATATACATATATATATACATATATATATATACAGGGTGTCCGAGAATTATCTGTAACAATTTTTGGCTGGTATTAAAAGTCAACCATGAGTGTATAAATTCCAGTGTTGTCCCATTTTACAGAGAATCTCATTAAGTTTTTTCTGATACCAAGTTTTGACAAGTTTTTTAAAAATTCCAGTGTGTCCGAACATTATCTGTACAATTTCATCTTTTAATAAAATTCTTGATAACACACGTAAAATTCTTAAACAAGATTATTTAGAATCTGTATTTTCAAAGGTTTCTTTTATTAAAGTAACGTTGTTACAAACATTCGATATGTGCACCATTAGTGATTCGCAAAACATCCAATCGATACTCCAAATGTTGCCATGTACGCTGCAGCATATCCACATCAATTCGCTCAATAGCAGCTGTGATTCTTGCTTTTAAATCATCAATGTCTGTCACCTGCGTACATTTCTAAAAAACTTGTCAAAACGTGGTATCAGAAAAAACTTAATGAGATTCTCTGTAAAATGGGACAACACTGAAATTTCTACACTTCATGGTTGACTTTTAATAACAGCCAAAAATTGTACAGATAATTCTCGGACACCCTGTATAATATATATATATATATATATATATACACCCATGAAAACATCTATTGGATAATAAAATACAAGTACATCATTCTGTTTATTTAGACGAATTATTGAAATTAGTTTCATGAAGTATATAGAAAATAAATATACAATCAAATAGTTCAGAAAAATTCTATACACATTTTAAACGATATATATCAATATATACATTCTTAAATAATAATATGAGTACAGGAGAAATCTACATACACATTTATATTAAATAATAATAACAATAAAATTTTAAAAAATATATGGAAAATAAATATACGTTCAAAAATTAATATATAAACATCAAAATAATAATAGTACAGGAGAACTCTATATGCATATTATGTTCTACTGCGCTTAACTAAAATACTAAACTCGCACGTGTTGCTTTACACTATGCAATAAATACGATTTAACATCATTTCACCGTTCAAGGTATACGGATACCTATATTCGATGTAAAGGGCTTTCAATTCGTTCAAGACTATTTTTCTGCCCACTTTACATTCGGTTAGCAAGTTATCACTCTCTTTAAATACGGACAGAATACAATCAAAAGCACGGACAAAGAGGGCGTAGTTAGCCCCAACATCATTATTAAATTCAAGTTTATAAACACTCCTTTCCAATCGAGGGTTTATTCTTACCGATCTGAGCTTTTTAATGCATATCGGCAGTTGAAATAATCTTCTCAGTCGTAGCGACAGCTGCACATTATAAAGGGTGATCCAGAGAAATGGGACCCAAAAGAAACCCCTGTAACTCTTAAAGTATAAGTCCTTTTATAAAATCATACGCATCATTCGAAAGAGGATAGTTACAAGTTTGTACAGGATTGTATAGGTTTGGACAATACAAGACAAGATAAGATACAAAACAAAATAAAAGTGTTAGTTAAAACTAACCCTTCAAGATGACTGCATGGACTGCTGTGGAACAGCTGCGTTTCATAACTGAGCAATATTATGAGCATGGAAGAAGTGTAGTTTCAGCTCAAAGATCTTTCAAGACAAATTTTCAATGTCAAAATCACCTTCTAAGAGCTGAAACTACACTTCTTCCATGCTCATAATATTGCTCAGTTATGAAACCCAGCTGTTCCACAGTCCATGCAGTCATCTTGAAGGGTTAGTTTTAACTAACACTTTTATTTTGTTTTGTATCTTATCTTGTATTGTATTGTCAAAACCTATACAATCCTGCACAAACTTGTAACTATCCTCTTTCGAATGATGCGTATGATTTTATAAAAGGACTTATACTTTAAGAGTTACAGGGGTTTCTTTTGGGTCCCATTTCTCTGGATCACCCTTTATAAAGAAATAGGTGTAGGTGAGCTCAGCTCTGTACCGGTCAAGTCCTTTGTACCAAAGTTCATGATATTTCTAAGAGTCTAAACCTTTTAAATAAGCATCCAGTTCTAGACCATTCTCACCATGTTCATTCCTACATTCGGTAAACCCGTCGAGCAGAGGGGTGTATGCGTATTCAAGAACCGTATCAAAATAAAGCATATCCGTAACAGTGCGTCTAATATAGGTTTAGCTTGCGGAAACGGACGATTTCAAACATTCTGTCGAGGATGAAGCGGTTTCGCGTGGGGATAAGAACGTTATTATCAGATGCATTCTTCCACATCAGTCGTATATCAATGCATGGCTGATCGCTATTTATACACAACGTATAAACAATGGCATATGAGGGGGTATCACTAATCTGTTCTCTTCTTGTACCTACACCTGCAGGTATTTTATAACGATCCTCGCTCCACTTCTCAACTATCACGAAGACTCTATTCATCTCCTCAACACTTAAATAAACAACATTCCGTTTACCAGAGTTTGTTTATCTACAAATCGTTTCAAGTATATAGTCAACGGCACCAGTTTTACGCCTGAACACACGCAATGACTTCATCACGGACACATCGTATACGGCATTGAGAATGCTGCTCGAAGGAAGCTCCATCATATTCTATTGTCAGGAATGCACATCCGGTCGGTTCAAGCTCTGAGATGACTATATGCAACCGGTGCGCGGTTTGGCTCGGAAACAGGTGTGGGAAACGAGTCATACGAGTGAATCATACCAAGCGTTAATGTTTCGTGTACGGGTTTGTTCCAACATAAAAGAGTCATGTGAATACTTGTACCCTACTATACTGGGCAATCGTTTAGAGAATTTTTCCATCTGCGACACACGAAGTAATATCGGCTTTAATGTTTTATCACTCCCACTCCCCAGAATGCGCACCAGACATTTTTGTTCAGGGGTATTTTCACGAACTAAACACATTTTATTAACACTCTGGCGCACTATTTGAGAGAAACATGCGTCCATATTTTTCCTTTTTGCTTAGCAAGTGATACTCGTCTCTAAATTCTATTAAAAACTCACACAGGCCTTTGGCCATAACCTCACTGCAAACCTCGTCATGATACATATGAACATAATGATAAAAATACTTCAGATTGTCCATTATAACAAGATTACATTCTTAGCCGCAGGGTACGAGTACTCAGTATGATGCAGCATGACATAATACCGTTTGTCACACCACTCATCAACAAGACTCACTAACCATACCCGTTGCTTCTCTTCTGCACGTGTTGTTTCTTTCATTTCACGGTATATGTAAGCTTTTACGCAGTTTAGTCTTACAACGTAGTCCATTACATCGTTTGTGCCACGAAATCCTGCATTGCTCTCGCCAGAATAGCCGTAGAGTATTTGAACCTCTTGTTCCTCAAGCTTCGCACGGTTCAATGTAGCCTTAAAAGTCTCAAAGAAGGGAAGACAAGGGAGTTTTTCACTATTCACCACATCTGTAGACTTTACCGAATACCACTTCATAAACGTCGAGCACGCAATATCAAAGGTTACCATCACTATTTTTCGTGTACGTGAGAATTCTTCATATACATGTCTGAGATCCAGGGCTTGCAGCGGTCGACTGAGCACGCAGGGGTAGAGATATGTCCAGGTAGTAGCAGGGGTTACGTGACTTTTGATCGAGCATACAGGGGGTGGAGCTTAGGACTTTTCCTGTACAAACACACACACACACAGGAGAAAATGAAACGCTAATTGAAACAAGTTTTATGTAATAAACATATCGAATTATTCAAGGTATATATATTGAAATACGTATAATAAATAAAATAAACATATCGTTAACAAGTAAATAGACACACATATAACAATCAAGGGTTATGGTAGCCAAAGGGTACAGTATCTTAGGTACCAGGCACCTGGTTTATATATTAATTTTGAATGTATATTTATTTTCTATATATTTTTTAAAATTTTATTATTATTATTATTTTATATAAATGTGTATATAGATTTCTCCTGTACTCATATTATTATTTAAGAATGTATATATTTATATATATCGTTTAAAGTGTTTATATAATTTTTCTGAAGTATTTTGATTGTATATTTATTTTCTATATATTTCATGAAACTAATTTCAATAATTCGTCTAAATAAACAGAATGATGTACTTGTATTTTATTATCCAATAAATGCTTTCCTGGGTATATATATATATATATATTATAATATATATATAATATATAAACGATATTAAGGAATAACTGGGTGGTGGTAGGAATATATATAAACGATGCACGTTTCCTACAATAAATATATATATATATATATATATATATATGTATGCACTATACCAAATAGCTGGTTACGCCTTCTAAACCAACTGGCATTTCCCTCAGTTAATTACTTTGCAGTGTAACTACTGTTGGAATTCGGATTTAAATTTCCCCCTTTTTTCCAGCTCTGATGATGAAATTATCTTTTAGCCAAAACAGTAATGAGTGAAGGATATTTGTGTTTATTCTCTTGGCTATATTCTCTGTACTGTGAAACTATATTTCCGCGAATTGATCAGTCAGTCAGTCAGTTAATCAGCCAGTAATTTTATCGATGTATCTAGATTAAAATATATATATATATATATATATATATATATATATATATATATATATATATCCGTATATTTGGGAGCAGCTTTTCCTTTAAACATGTTTAGTTGAACAATCGACCGTAGTTTTTATTTATTAATTTATGATTTTGAAATGCATCACGCTCTTCATTTATGTTAACCCCTCCATTTATGGCCTTGGGAGGTTCGAAGTTGACAGGGGTTCTGGTTAGGTTGCAGCAACGGATTTGCTACTCTGGAGTAGCTGGTACCGTATAGGGGATCGCAGTAGTTTCTCTTATACTACTCTCCAATTTCTTCTTGTAGTAGATCGGAGGATTCATTGGAGCTTACTAAATTCTCTGAAGGTTCCCCGATTCTTCTTGTAACGTATCGGGAAATTATGTTTCTCTATTTAAGACTAAGTTCTCTGAAGAGAGCAAGGCTTGAAGGAGTAGACAAAGATATTTTCTTACTGTAGTTTACTGCTAAAATGTTACAGGTAATGCTCAGCCTCTAAGTTAAATCAGACAAATCAGAATGAACACTGGAGAAATTTTATAAGCGTATATACTAAATTTTTAATGACATCATTATTATTTAATGCTGACCTGCTTTGTGTTTTTATTCTCAATAGGTTGAATTATTATGCAAAATATTTTAAGATAAGGTAAATATTTTAGCTGAGCAATGACAAGACAGACAAGACAGATAAGCAAGATATTTGAAGATGAAGCCATGTTTTTGTTTTAAACCGCATATTGACAGATCTGATGTTATCATGATCTGCCGAGTTAACTAAAAGTGGAAATTGAAATATGCATTTTATTATGAATTACAATTAAACATGCATATGAGCGAAAATTAAATGCTTAAAATTTAAAATTAAGTGTTAAGCAAGACATGACTTCATCTTTTACAACGAAGAGAGAATGTATACTGATTCATCGATTTGTAGTACCTGGTATTCCATACATTAAAACCAAGCTCCCCCCACTTGTCTATTGTTAATTTCGCAGCCATCCCCACCTAAAAGAAAAAAAAATATATAATCGACACTGAAAATTCCTATGATGTGCGACTTTTGCGCCACCCTGTATATATATATATATATATATATGTATATATATATATATATATATATATATATATACGTTGTATAAAGCTTTTGATAGAGTCTGGCACAAATTTTTATTTTTCAAACTGCCCTCCATTTTCTATCCTTCTATTTGTCCCTTCATCTCTAATTTCCTTTTTGGCCGATCTATAGCTGGGGTTGTAGATGGCTACTGTTCTTTTCCTAAAGTTATTAATAGTGGTGTTTCTCAGGGCTCTGTCCTGTCACCTACTCTTTTCCTTTTATTTATAAATGATCTGTTAAGTCACACTTCCTGTACTATCCACCTCTGTGTTGATGATTCCACCCTTTACTTCCCCACCCGCTTCATAAAGCTTCCCTTTCAACAGTCACTCCATGCTTCACGTAGGACGGCTATGGTGCACCTGGCCGCTGATCTTTCTAGTATCTCTGATTGGAACAGAGAAAACCTTGTGGCTTTCAACGCTCTAAAACTCAGTTTCTTCATCTGTCTACTCGTCACAATCTTCCACCTGACTATCCCCTTATCCTCACCAATAAACAGCTCAATCCTTTTCCTTCTTTTAACACGCTTGATGTTTTCTTTTCTCGTGATCTTTCCTGGAAAGATCACATATACGCTCTTTCTAAAGCAGTTTCTATGATGTTACGTGCCGTATCAGTTCTGTGATTTCTTCACCCCGACTCAGTTGCTGTCTCTGTATAGGGCTCTTGTCCATTCCCGTATGGAATATATTCCTCATGTGTGTGGTGGCTCAACACACACAGCTCTACTTGAGTGGATGCAATCAAAGGTTTTTCGTCTCATCAATTCCCCGCCTCTTACTCACTGTCTTCAATCTCTCTCTCTCCTCTCTCTCTTCGCCACAATGTTGCTTCAACACATTCAACACATTCTCATTTCTTTTCTGTCCAACTCTCTAATGTAAAGGTTAATCGGTATTTTCAATTTTTTATTTACTCAACCTGTCAACTCTGGAACAATCTTCCTCAATCCATCTTTCTCCCTGTCTGTATCCTCCAATCTTTCAAACACAGAGTGTCCAAGCATCTCGAAGACCTTGAACCTTGATTTTGGGTCTCTTCTTCCTCTATAGGGGGTGGGCTTTTTTGCGGGCATTCGCCCTTGATCCCTCCTTCCTGCAAAAAAAATATATAGACGTATTTCATTTAGTTTTAAATCAAAAGATTCATAAAAGTAAAGTACAGGCGGTAGTTTTCTCTAAATTCAACATAAAAAAAAAATCTTACAAACTAAGATAATAAATATTAAAAGCTATAAAATGGAGTTACTCTAAAAGTAAACATTAAAAGTCAGATCAAAGTAAAATCAAATTTTGTAAAAATCTAAATTAAATTTACAGTTTTTTCGGACAGCATCAAAACTAAAAGGTTGTTTTAATTAGCTCCGTAATGCGTGTAGACATTCGGCACACGCGTACATCGTATGTAAGTATATGATCGTTTTTTTTAATGCTCTACTCGCACACCGTTGCATTAATACATTCAAGGCTTCAAACAGGATATGTCGTATAAGAAATGAACTAAATTAAGAAGGCTTCTAAAGATTCAAGATAAAAAGAGGTTGCAGACATTTTTAAAAGCTATTTTTCATCTTTCCAAACGAATTTTCACTCATTTTATCAATTTCTTTGGATAAGAACGTTCGTCTAACTTGAGCTCTATTTGGATGGAAAATTTATTAAGCACTTTAGCTACACGGTTTATAAAAATTGTAGAGAAAAAGGTTACGCTACAGAATTTTTACAGAAATCTCATTTGTTTATTTTAACATACATTTATGAGCGATTATATTCATCAAAAAATCAACTTTTACTATTCATTTAAACACTACTTCTTTTAAAATTTTTGAAACGAGGATCGATGCTTAAACATTCTTAATTCCGCCGTATAGACAATTAATTCCTTCAGTAATAAAATAACTTTTGTTAACAGTGACAACGTTTCGACTAACGATTCTTCTTCATATTTCGCAATTTAAAGGGACCTGAAATAAAAATTTGATTGTTTAACGTTTTTATTTTAAGTTAACAATACTAAGAATTCTCTCACTTCTCTCATCTGAAAACAACCAATTACATTATATAAAGACTTTATGGTCCAACTGCCGAGGTGTAGCATCGCGAGATTTCTAAAAATAGATGCAATAATTATTTCTGATGAATACCAGCATGCATACCATTTCGTACTATAAATTAATTATAACAACTAATGCTCAATATTTTCCAAAAAATATTGGTTGTACAGTACCTATATTGCTTATATGTGTATTTTTTCTAACGCGCGCGCGCGCGTGTGTGTGTGTGTGTGTGCGTTTGTATGCGTAGGCAACTTGACATAAACATAATTGGGGTTAATTATGCGGTAATCCACAGCTATAGTGGGGTAATTTTTGTGGGGTAGCACTTTTGGTACCTCGGAACATTATTTTATTTCCTTTTTTCTCCTTAGCTTTGGTTAGCTTTTATTGTTTCTTGTTTCAGTTCGTGTTTTATTTTTATTTCTCTTTTAGTCATAATTTTTAGTTTTTTTTTAAATTTATTATTGTTTGATTTATCTTATCGTTCATTACCTTAAAGATCATTGTACTATTTTATGGATTTATATCCTGCTAATAAAGCTTATCATTATCATCATAAAGAATTATATAAAAAAGATCTAGAAACAAAGATATGATTGTCCTGATAAGATTACGTTAGTTAAGATTTGATTAGGTTAGGTTAGTTAAGATTAGCGAGTATCTCGCTATTTAATGACTTAAGAGGAAACACCCTTCGAGTCCTCGATTGCATCCGAAACACTTATCGCGCCCTTCGCGGTTCGATGCTACTGAAGTGAGATTAGGTTAAATTAGTTAAACTAATTATGATAGTTTTTTATATATAGAAATTTAAAAATTCAGCACCTTGCTTATGTGGGGATGTGCACATATGTGTGTGTGTGTGTGTGTGTGTAGAGTATATAACTCCAGGAATGAATAAGGACAATCAATGGGAATCATGTGAATAGTAACTTTTTTAATAGCCAAGTTCGATTAATGACTCTTAAAGAATGGAGTTTCTTTAACGGATTACCTCACGATCAGCCTTAAAAATATCGGATCACCAGAAGATCAGGGCTCCCAGCCTTCTTCAGTTAGCTTTATAAGGCTAACTAACGAAAATATCACCACCTAACCTAACCAATCGTCAAGGGCGTACAGTTGACCTAACGATTGGTTAGGTTAGGTCGTGATATTTTCATTAGTTAGCCTTATAGAGCTACTAAAGAAGGCTGGGGGCCCTGATCTTCAGGTGATCCAAAATATCAAATGTAAAAGAACATTTGCATATATATATATATATATATATATATATATACAGTAATATATATATATATATATATATATATATGGTGTAGTGGTTAGCGTCGCTGACTACGAATCCATCGGCCCCGGGTTCGAGACCCAACGGCAGCCGGCGCGCAGCAAAACCCAGCTGTTCATCCTTCCACACAATAAAAGAAATGGTTGGTAGATAAATGGGTACCCTAGGTGGCCTAGTGGTTAAGACGCTGGGCTGCTGATGGGGCGTGGTTCGGATTCCACGTTAAACTGTAGGTCTAAGGTGGAGTGAAAAGCTTGACCTTCGTCAGAATGAACAATTCAGGCGGAAGCTAACCAAAGGTTATCAAAGGTATATATATGTGTGTGTGTGTCTGTGTGTGTGTGTGTGTGTGTGTGTAAAGAAAATGATTGCATTCATTGAGATGTTTAGTGCGGTGTTCAAGTGAAATGTAATATATCAGACTAAGATTTCAAATGAGCTTCTTATGGAAATAAACTTATCCTAACAACCTTTCACAGTATTTACATTTTTGTAGGCAAATGCATTAACCCCTAATAAGTAAAGATTCTGAACACGAGATTGATTACTGGCTACGTAACCTGACCTAACCGAGTATGAATTTTAATTAACGAGGAATCTCACCCCATTATCTTTAACTGTATAGCCACACAGAGCCAAATGTACTGATGCATCTGTTTCAGAATGTATTGAATGGGAAACTTATTTTTAATCCTTTATTACTCGGTATTGATAATGTTTTTTTTTTATATAGAAGGAGGGAGGAATTCTACAAAAACGCAATAGCAAAGGTTTCACCGAAATCCTGAAAGAAGAATGACCAAGAATCAGAGAAATATGCAAGAAGATCGCCAATAGAGCCTTCCTTGCGGAACCCATACTCACGATGAAAGAAGATTGCTGAGAAGCGAGGTGTTTAAGAGTCTTCCTATTAAGGATACCTTCTTAAAGCCTCCTTTCTGTTGCGGATAGCATTAGAACAAGCAAAGTTAAACTAAGGTTTTTTTTTGCATTAGTATTAGGTAAAGGATATGGAATGTACTCCTCCATGCCCGAGTGAATTACTTCCGTGATGTGTTCAGTACACTCGGAGGGGCTCCGGCCACGGTAGCAGTAATCATTCAAAGAAGTACTGCCTAAGGGCCTCCCAGTCAGAGGTGCCAAAGTGCCAAAGGCTGAACTGGAGCGATAGGACAGGAAACAGATACAACATTGTGATCGGAGGAGCCCAACGGAGAATAAAGCTTAACAGAGTAAGAAGAAAGCTGAGTAGTGAGAAATAAATCCAGAATGTTAGGCCTATCTCGAAGACGATCGTGGATATGATTAGGGTGCTGTACAATCTACCCTAGGTCATTCAGAATGGAGAAGTTGTAAGCTACATTAGTTCACCAGGAATGTCAGTGAAATGGGAGGAAAGCCAAAAGTGGTGATGAATACTGAAATATCCTAAAATGGAGGTTTAAGCGAATGGAGAGTGGAATAGAATGTATTCCACTTTGGGAGTTAGGTAGTCAAAGCGTTTTGGGTAGTCAGTAGAATTAGGAGAAAGGTAGAGAGCACAGATGTATTTAGTTTGAGAGTATCATGCAAGCCAGAGACAGGGTGTAGAATTCGAGGGATTCAAGTTCCGGAATACGAGAGCAAGTAGGTCGTTGCGTACATATATACAACATCCACCAATTTCATTATAGAACATAGTTCAATATTGTATAATGAAACTGATTATAGAGAAAGTAGAAAGGAACAGAAAAGGGGTTGCTGTCAGTCGTCTAAGACACCTGAGTTTCAGTGAGGAGAAAGGGTGCTCAACAGATTGGAAATTTGAGGAAAGGCCAATGATATTACAATTACAATTCATAATTATTCATTCTAACATTATTCTCTCTCAAATTTTAAGAAAATCGATTTTACTGCATTCGACTTCAATTCATTCGAGGTATTCTTTTTAATGTTGTATTTTTACTTTTCACAAACAGTAATGGATCATATTTGATTTTATTTCATATTGATGTCACTCTCATATCGAAAATCAATACCTCAAACCTTTGTAACACAGCTAATTTGATTTTATGTACATTAATTATGCAATGCAATGCGATGCAATGAAACTCACGTTTCACACATATTGTTTGTATAATTGTATATTTTTGTGTACATTTTTTCTCTCTCTCTCTCTCTCTCTCTCTCTCTCTCTCTCTCTCTGTCTACTTCTTGCCCGTAAAAAGTTCTCACTCGACCAACTTAATTTTAATACATATTCGACATTATAGTTCATTATTACAGACACGAAATACGAGTGAAATAATTGAAGTCACATTACCGAACCGAATGTCTGTTTATTTAAAAAAAAGAAGTTAAATATCAACAAGGAAGTTGCTATTATCATTTTTGTAATAATTAAATTGAATTTAAAATCAATTTTAAGTGTATATTATGCGCAATTACTTCACTTTGTTTCCATTTCATGCTTTGCTTATAATCTTCTAATGTTCCTCATACGCTCGCTTTTGCTTTTTTCAGTAGTTGGCTGCTGCATTGGGAGGGAAAATTTATTATGTATTTACTAAGTTATAATGTTTTTCGCCAACTTACTTACATCTAGATTCAATTTTATATCTTTTCACGCTTTTCAATGCTATATAATGTTATGAAGGTGTAGTGCATTTAAACAACAGTATAATTTGAAGGACCAAATGTGAAAGGGTCTCATTAAATTTTAATCTTTGCAAAAGTTTCTATTTGAAGCACATCTTAAATTAATTTCTCTAAATTTGCATCACAGTATCGCATTTGCATTTATAATTAATTAATTTCGACGTCTGATTTGATGCTGACTCTAATCTCAGCTGTTGCGTCAATGACACGCGAATATTTTGTGAATCAAGTAGATACCGCCAGTGGAAAAAAGGTTTCCTCGTAACTGTCATTTCTGTTTGTATGTTATAAGAAATACATAAAACGACCTTCGAGAAACTCTGATGTACGTGATTTATAACACTTTTGTTATGAGTGAAACATGTAAGAATTGAATTACTGATTAAAATGTCTTTGAGTTTCAATTCTGTGATACAGATTCGTTGAAGTAAAAACTTAACTGATGAAAATTTATTTAATTGTTTTTGAAGGTCTAACCCAGTGTTTCTCAGCCTGATTTGCCCCACGACCTCCGTGTCAGGATCGGTGCGACTCCTTATCATCCTGCAGGGGTAAACAAACTCACGAAGCGGGGTTTTATTTTGCTTTTTTTGCGCACAAATCACTACTCAGGGGTAAAGAAACTACGACCAGGGTGGTCGCGACCCACCGTTTGAGAAACACTGGTCTAATCCTTTTGTTTTATATAATGTGAGTTATGCGCAGTCAGTAAAGATTCCAAATGCTGTGTGAGTGTGGGTACTCTCCTGTAAATGTGGGAGAAAGAGGTAACAATTTAATGATTTCCGAAAGTATGTACCATACTTACCAAACTGCCATTTTATTTAATGTACTAAAGTGTATAATATTTATATTATATTATATTTTTATTGTCTGAAATCTGCTATATATTTTGATGAGGATAATAGTTTATTATCAATGGAGTATCGTCGGGGTGTGGGAAATTAATTAGGAGATTTCGGGGGTGGGGATTCACAGTAAATACGAGTTATATTGTTTTGTAATAAAAAAACACACATTCAAAGTCACTTCTTTTGTTTACGTGAAATATTACACATTAATTATCGCATATTATACTTGTAAGTTAGGAATTATGTTAAATAACCGAGAATTCGTTTCCCCTAAGTACCCATTACCTGCTCCCATGGGCAAAGAGATATCAAATTTTTATTTGTGTGTGTGTGTGTGTGTGTGTGTGTGTGTGTGTGTGTGTGTGTGTGTGTGTGTGTGTGTAAGAGGTTGTATCTTCCACCCCAAATCACTCCCTCACAGTTTTTGTAAATCCAACCATATGTCTCTTTCATAGTTCCCTTCTAACCAATTGCAAATGTATAAGGTGGTATAATATAAGTATATATATTTATAAAGAGTCTTTGCCAAACTTCTTTGGGCGACTCACTTTTATTGTTTTATAAGAGAATGCATGTATAAAACGTCTTAGATACGTTTACACTGCAATCATACTAGTAAAACTCGCACGATAACCTTTAAGTGGTGTATATTAATTTGTATTTCATAAGACTACGTTTGAGACGTAATTTTAGCGTTTTACAAATATACGAAAATTATGTTTGTGTTGCGTATGTTGTACGCTTTTATGCAAAAATCTAAAATGTCTTTAAAAAAATAATGAACTGCGATTATACTTAAATTCTAAATATCTTTGTATAAGGAAATCCTCTTAGTATCTTAAGTAGAAAAAGTGTACATACATGCATTTTACACACTACACAATCTTTTCAAATTTATTAAAAAAATAATAATATGATAATAAAATGGCATCGTGGGTCTCAGAGACCTTGATTTTGGCTCTCTCCTTCTTATAGGGGGGGGGGAGGTAATTTTTTGCTGGCTCTCGCCCTTGTCCCGCTGCTTCTTACATAAAAAAACATACAGTAGAATACATTTGGAACAATGGATCGTCGGACTCTTTGTAGAGGTTTTATAAACACCATCATTCTAGCTGGGCATGTTTCAGATCTAAGACTATAAAAACTGTAAAAACATGAAGGTTACCGACAATGTCATCTGGTCGATTTATTAGGTAGGTGTATTCTTTGCTAATGACATTGAGCTTACGTAGATCGACAACAAATGCTGTCTCACCATTTTGTTATTTTACTTATAAAACTAGTGATCCCTAGGCACATTTAGAAGGCTGAATAAACCCATTCATTGTATTTTCTGAAGAAACAATAAGTCCATTCACCTGTTTAGTAAACAAGGGACGTCTGATACTTCACTCAAATCAAATTACTTTAATGAAATTGCACTTCTGTGTTTACGTAAGAACGTTACCACAATCGAATTTTTATCACTATTTAAATGAGACAAATGAAGGTCATTTAACTGCTTCTCTAATTCCGAGTCATGACTGTTGGAGGTTGCACGAATAGAATGAGAAATCCTTGTTTCGGTCGAAAAGTTTCAGTCTGAGAGTGTATTTCCTCGTTCATTTGACCTACAGTACTTCTGAATTATAAGCGATTTTAAATTTTTCCTCGAATGATTATTATAAATGGCTACAGGGGCTTCTCCAGTTCTAAGGAGAGAGGAAATTCAGTGTCAGATGACAATTAAGGCGAGTCTATTGAAATGCATGTGCTGCCGAAGAGATTATTCATTTTAAAAAGATAATGAATGGCCGTGAAAGCGGGAATGTTAAAATCTTTCCGAGCTTTTGCGAAATGTATGAGAGTGGGCTTGGTAACCTTGGCAACATTTACTTTAATGAAAGGGATTCCATGCGACAGATCAGAAGGAATTTTTAAATAATTTGATAGATTAGATATCAGAATTTGCTTTATGGTGGATAATCGCATTAGCTCCTTTTATAAATATCGACTACTAAAGTAAAAAATTTTCATATAAACACCTTATTAAAAATAAGTGAGTAACGAACGTCGGTCAGAATATACGGAAACGAGAGAGAGAGAGAGAGAGAGAGAGAGAGAGAGAGAGAGAGAGAGAGAGAGAGAGAGAGATTATACGCCCGAGTATACACTAAAATTTAACGTAATTGAACTACATATACTGATTCGAAAACCTATTTCAGATGATGTAGTATGTATCATAGGTCTGTCTTATATTCATAAAGAATTTAATAAGGATAATTTGACATCATAAACTGTATGACATTTGTTATTTGTCCATTCAGATTGTTCAAACGTCAGTAAACTATTAATTTATGTTAATATTTTGGCCTACTTTCTAATTACACGACTGGAAACAAAGATTAAGAACAAAAAAATTTAGGCCTTTGACAGTTGTTAAAGGCAATACAAAATACAGAAATACACGACTTTACCGGTAAAGGTAAATGAAGTGATACGATACGTACGAAGAGAAAGCTGGCATAACGCTATACCAACTGAACTGACAAACTATATACTGACAATTTTGAAGAAACTCAAATTCAGTGTCTGAGAGAGAACCAATCTACCAGCTCAGGTCAAAGATAACGAAGATCCTTTGGCACTCTCTTAGAGACCTTTACCGCGTCTTCCCCGAGGGGTCGACACATATTTTGAGAAATTTCACAGCCATAAAACATTTTAAACTATAAATTTTCGGAAAATACACAAAATTATAACCTCATTATAAAATATTTGTATAATTATAAATTTTCTCCCCAAAATACAAAGCAAACACGCACCATTTTTCAGAAATACTCGCAATCGCTTAATTAATTATTAATTACGATTAAGGTATACAAATTACGTACACAAGCTAAGTCAGATTCTGACACGCACAGTAAAAATACATAGTTTCATGAAAAAGTAAAAACATAGATATTAAAAGTAAAAACATTAAAATAAAACTAAAAACAAATATTAAACTCTTATTAAAAAGTTAAAAATTTTAATATTTAATATAACGTAAACAAAACTCTAAAAAAATAGGTTAAAATGTTAAATAAAAAAATTAAAATTTAAATGAAATATTTTATACATTTAAGAAGAAATAATAAATAAGTATTAAAGCGGAGGATTTACAAAAGATACAAAAGATAAAAAACAAATATTTTACTTTTCGTTTTTATGGCGCATGGTATCCAGAAGAAACACCTGGCGGTAGCGGTTGGGAGAAATCCCGAGACAGGTGATACAATTAGACTTGAAAAAGAGAAAATGAACTTATATGGCAGAGACTATACACTAAATTTTAGAGAGAGACGCGTCTGTTGAAGACGAAATTAATTTTTTTGAAAGTAATGATCTTGGAAAAACTAAAAATTAAGACATCAAAACGTGCACTCGTCGTTCATTGGTTTATTCTAAGCCAAACTCTCGCCTGGTTCGAATGTCCCAAATTTGATACAGAGATTACGAGTATAAATAAAACAATGAAATAACAAATTAAGAGTTTATGAAATATATTTGGTCAATTAAATAAATAATAATTAAATACATAAATTTACAGAAGATAATAAATTTAATTAAAATAAGAATCATCCTAAAAATTTTTAAGTACTGGTAGTTGTCATGGTAACCATTGCTAGACAAAGGGTCAGAACCAGGAGGGAAAATAAGAAGGTCGTTTCCCTTGAGAGATGCAATAGGCGATTGAAACATGAAGGATGGGGAAAATAAAACAAAATAAGATAATTTTCGACAATTTGATCATTCAATCCTTTTTTCAATTTAAAGTATGTTTGCCAGTTCGCATCGCAGACCAGGCATTATTTGCTATTTATCTCTATAAATAAATACACTTTATAAATGATGCATATATCAGGTGGCTTTCTAAACTTCTAACGCCCTAAAAGGTTTGCATTTTTTTATTAATTGAAATAAAAGCACGAAATTTTTACTGTACTCTCTCTAGTCATGGGTAATTAATACCCTAGTGCAACACATGCTCCACGTGATGTCCTCTCAGCCCAGTAAGCCTTTGCACACGAACAACAAAATTTTGCAGTACTCTGCACAGAATGTCTGTTGAAATATGATAAATTTCTTGTTCATTTGATGTTTTCAATTCTTCTATTGTGTGTTGATCTTTTTTAGACGCTATCTTTTAAATAACCTTACAGATAAAAGTTACAGGGGTTTAGATCTGGTTGGTGGCCATGATATTCCTTTATCATAAACCGCAGGAAATCTGCTGGACAAGACTTCGTGTAAGTATCGTGAACTGAGAGGAAATCACATATAGCATGTTTTGCACGAGGGGGACTACTTTCCCATGTGTAGAGAAGGTACAGTAAAACTTTCACGCATTTATTTCAGTTAATAAAAAAATACACATATTTTAAAGTGTCGTCACATGTTTAAAAAATCACCTGAAATATTTATAATAATTGATATTCATTTATTTATTTTTCTGTACACTGTAACGCAAACTTCAAAAAAAAAAAGATAAATTACTTACTATTTTTGATTGATACAAACATCCATAAAGTTCAATACGTAAAAATAGGAAGGAATTATCGTATTTCCCGGCGTATAACGCACACTTTTTTTCCCCCAAAATACTCCAAAAATCATGTACATGTTAAAATTAACTCGTTAAAATTGTACATGTGAAGTGAGGTAGGAGGTATATTTTTTCCTTATTTTTTATTTTCCTAAATTTTCTCTTCAAAATAATTTTCTCTTCAAAATTAGGGTGCGCGTTATACGCCGGGAAATACGGTGGGTTGCAAATTGTCCAAGTTTATCAGAATATTTTTTTTGTACAAAGGTAAAAATAATTTCCTGAAAAGTATTATTTTACTAAAACACAAAAACCAAACAATAAAATTTTCTCTATCGTTATTTATTATAACGAGTTATATGACCTAACGTGGATGATACGAACGTTTGATCTCTTATTCAGGATGGTTTCACCAAGAATACTGTACAGTGTCGGTGAAACAATATTTAATGCAGGTCAATTTCTTTGACGTATATTTTATGAACTCCAATTCAGCTCCTCTCTCCAATTTTACACAGTTTGCATATTTAAATGGGCAATGCATTTATCAATTCTAGAAGTTCCTTCTTCCAACTTATGCATAATGCATGACATGTTTTCCTTCGCTGTGCATCCAATAACAATGCATATGCAATTTTAAAGAAGTTAAGATGCGATTTTATTGTAGAAAACCTTTATAAACACTGTATTACATATTTACACACACACACACACACACAAACACAAACACACACATATATATATATATATATATATATATATTGTTCCTCGTGCTCGAGGTGCACTT
>JAJOZX010011235.1:27500-85000 GCA_023014485.1 Bathynomus jamesi
CCTCACGTCTCTTGATTTCTTTCTGTGAGTCATCTCAAGTCGATCGTCTACGCTGACTGTTCTAGAAACATAAAACAATTGAATGAAAAAAAATCAGATCTGCGATTGCATATATCAGTATCGGGATGCTAAGATATGTTCAACATTCATATGTACGTCGAATCGAAAAGTGTCTGGGAGTTAATGGCCAACAATTCGAACATTTATTGTAATTTTTCTATCAGTGTACTTCGCATGTTAATTTATTAAAGTTTAGTATTTTCTTCACTATTACACATATTCTTTACTTTATGCAATGCTGACACTTTGACTCCCTCCTGATCACCCTGTATATAAAAATGTTAAACGACCATCGTGGTCATGTCGTAATCTCGCTTCCTGTTAAACCAGCGAGGTTAAGTGACGTTGCGTCTCTTGGTTAGTTATATGGATGACTATCTCTGCACTTAGATGATGAAGCGACACATGGTTCGGATTCCACGTAAAGCCGTAGGTCCCTTCCTTTACACAACCTTTGCCGTTACGAGAGACTTTCACACCCCAAACGTTTTGATAATATTAAATTACAAATGCACGGACCTCTCTGTGCTCAATATAATTAAAATGCTTAAAATTGAGATTTATTCGCTTAATTCTCTGTAATTCCAAGAGTGACAAATCCTAAAATTCGCGTCAGATAATCTCTAAATCAGAGACTTCGACACTCCCATTCGTCATCATCATCGTTATTTTTTCTTGTTTGCAGACATTACTCAATCCTATGAAACACTAACTTCGTTCCTTGTCCAAGAGTGTCATACTTGCAAAATTTTGCAATATTTTCTCCCCCCAATCGCTATTCCGTGGAGTCACACACACACACACACACACACACAGACTTTTGAAAATTCATTAGAAAAACACCACCCGCTACCATGCTGTTAAGACGTGTCTGTCGAAGCTGTTCTTGATTTTATATATATTGAAAGATATATGGGGGCCTTCTTATTGTGAACTCCTGCATTTACACATAATCTTTTCCATCCACGTGGTATTTAATATTATGAAGTTGTACAGGGCGTTTCAGGTCGACCCTAGAAATATGGAAATTGGCGGAATTTGTAGTTTGTATTTGGTATTTGAAGTTTGTCATAGTAATTCCGTAACTAATATGAAGTGTTTATTTTTATTGCATGAAAATGGCCGATGGAGGAAGTGGACCGACCTGAAACAATGAATTACTACCTACTTGCTACAAATTCCGCCAATTTCCATATTTCTAGGGTCGACCTGAAAAACCCTGTAGAATAGTGTGGGCTAAATATTTATTTCATGGTTTATTGTAAAATTGCCGTTTACAAAATACAAATGTACGGTTTGTACCTTTGAGTATACGCGATATATATATATATATATATATATAATATATATATATATATATATATATATATATATATATTATATATATATATATATATATATATATATATATATATATATATATATATATCGACGATCATTTTGACGGAAATAGTGTACGATCATTTTGACGGAAATAGTGTTTGTAAATTTTGTATTTTAAATTTGTATAATGATGAAGAGCTTCAGGAGTTAAAGAAGGAATCTTTCATCTACTCAACCGGTCAGCTCTGGAACAACCTTCCTCAATCCATCTTTCCTCCTCTTCATGGCCTTCAATCTTTCAAACGCAGAGCACCCAGGCATCTCGAAAATTTGGATCTTGATTTTGGTTCTTCTTCTTCTTCTATGGAGAGGGAGGGGGCGTTTTTTTGCGGGCATTCGCCTTTGACCACTCTTTCCTGCATAAAAAAATATATATATTCAAAACATTCCCCATATCATTCGAACCTGGGACCTCGTGGTCGGAGTCGCGAGTGTTCACCACTGGTTTAGATACATTTGAATTAATGCTGTTCATTGACTAGAGTGCATGGATTTAACACGTAAAACCACTTCTGGGTGTGAAAGCGCTAATGTTTCCTCGGGTGATGAAATATGATGAAATCCTATCGTAGACTTTTTTATACAGGAAGGAGGGGCTAGTGGTCGGCGCCCGCGGGTCCGAGTTATGGGTCCCTGGTTCGAATCCTGGTGGGGGATAATTTGCATATGTAAAAAGTGTTGGTATATATATATATATATAAATCCTTCCTTGTACGTTTCCTGTTATTAATAGAGAAAGATAATTTACAAGCTACATATATTTATTGATGAGGTTTTCCTTTCTAACCCCATCAACATCAGTTCCCATTCTCGTCCCTTGAAAGAAAGCGTTAGTAATTATGTAATTATTATTATTATAATTATCAGTATAAGAAATCGAACATAAAGAAATACAGGTTTGGTAAAGTGTGGCAATAGCGTGGCAATATTGTTTGTTTGTTACTGATATTGCTTCCAAGTGCGTGTTTTCTTTCTATCTTCCCTCATCCCAAAGATTCTTCGCGAAGCTATTTTTCAGCTTGTAATTTCATCTATTTTATTTAAAAATCGTCAATGAACGAGTAATACGTTATGGCAATCTCATAATAATATGAAGAACAACAAAGTTTGAATGAAGGCTTAAAATCATACGGTTCCCAGTTTCCTAATAAATGGAGTTTTCCAAAATTTCCTTCTTCCAGAGTGCTGTTATCGAGCAAAAATAATTTATATGAGCCAACTATTAAATACGTGTGTCCACGTTGTTATGTGTCCCGTTAAACGAAGCCAATTACATAAAAAAAGAACTGTTATCTTAGTAACAAAATGTTTACTGATCTCCTTTTTTTCATAACAGTAAATATTATGCGGTAATTTCTTTGCTGAAGTATATCCCTGTTTTTGTAGACACAAAGAGATGCTTGCTGTGGATGTCTACAGTTGATTTTTTATTGTTTCATCTCTGGGGTAGTTTGAGTGGTGTTTCACATTTTGAATCTTGTGGTTACCTTTTCTTGACTGTATCCATTTAAAGTTGCCAACAAAAATATTTTGGTTATCATGATTAAAATATGTTGGCTAAAATATTCTTAGTACGTAAGGTTTCTTTTTACACTTCATCATTCTGAAGAGTCTTTCTCGCGGAGCTAGTTTTCAGGTTGTAATCCCATCTCTATTGTTTAAATTTAATCAGTATACTGCCCCGTTTTATAGGCTTAATGCTTTTATACCAAATGAAAGGAATGCATACTTTACCGTTTCAATGAAATTTTAATTAGTTTATAAATTTTACTTTCTGCATTGCATTATGCATTTCTGTATTACATTGTGAATTAAGCGAAAGTAATTATGCGAGTAAATTACAAAACTTTACAGTAGCATTACCAATATTAAAAATTGCGCCAAAAGGATGCGCTGTTCTTTAACTTCGATCAGTGTATTTGTTTTCAAAAAGTACTGATCAAAGAGATGTCAAAATGAATGCAAATACATATAAAATTATTTTGCTCTTTATGGAAAAATTTAAAACATTTATACTTTCTAGTTTACCGACGCGAGAAGAGAAAGAGTTAAACGTAATGAGGTAATATATGGGCGGGTCCGGACAAAAGCCCCCTAGGACAAAAGCCCCTTGGACAAATTGCTGGGTAGGGCAAGTCAGGTGTCACAAAGGAGCATCAACAGCGTTTGAAGAACCTATGTCTGGATTATGTGAATGAGAGGAAGACCTTGGAAGAATTTCTGAATGGTGTAGGTCACAGCATTAGGTGGAAGTAAAATGAACTTTAAATGAATCTTAACACTTAATGAACTTTTTAATATTGTGCTTTATTTGTTTGATTTTCCCTAGATATGGTTTGATGTTCCTTTTATAATGTTCATTTTTATGGTAATAATAAAAAATAAAAATAATGATTAAAAAAATTCTTATTATTATTTTTCCTAGGGGGCTTTTGTTTGAATGCCCGGTTAGGTCACTTGAATGCCCGGTTAGGTCATTTGATATTTTCATGATATTTTCGTTAAAAACGCATTAATTATTTAAAGTGCTCTAACATGTTTGTTTTTCATTTCTCCAAAAAAAGAAAGCTATTTTTTAAATCAGTGACCAAAACTACATTAGTCTACCGATTTTCATTAAAATTCGCTGCTAGCCCCCAAACGGAAAAGATCCTAAAGCAGGACTGTTCGGAGGTCAATGTCCTAGGGGGCTTTTGTTCTAGGGGGCTTTTGTCCTAGAGGGCTTTTGTCCTACACTCAATATATGGGTTTGTTGGAAGTGTATGTTGCAGTTGGTTCTATTGACGTATGCCATTGTTTTAATATACAATATCTTAATCAGTTTTCTTTTGCTGTATTATAATTCTGGGATCACCTGAAGATCAGGGGCCCCAGCCTTCTTTAGTTAGCTTTATAAGGCTAACTAACAAAAATATCACGACCTAACCTAACCAATCGTCAAGGGCGTACAGTTGACCGAACGATTGGTTAGGTTAGGTCGTGATATTTTCGTTAGTTAGCCTTATAAGGCTAACTAAAGAAGGCTGGGGGCTCTGATCTTCAGATGATCCTAATTCTGTTATAGTTAAGCTTTCACATAAGCTTTGTTGCTTTTCATATTTTTACAGTAATAGCAAACAACCAATATAACCTTTCGTTTGAAAACCGCTACAATAATCACCTTTGACCAAACATGTATTCAATTATGCTTGATTTCTTACACTGAGAAGTATAGTAATGCCTATAAATAATCTGATCAACGCTCTCATATGAAGAATATTTGTATAATTCGTCATACGAGTAGTTTAGGTATTAAATGCATTGATTTCTCCTGAGAATTTCCAACTTTCGAGTTAGTTAAGAATGAGGGCAAGGGCGGGGTGGGTTGGGGATTCAGGAACAAAATTATCATTATATAAGTTATGAATTAGCGGATCTTTTAAACTATTTCCCCCCGAGCTTCAGAGAGGGGGAACATAGTTTAAAAGGTCAATATTAGGGGGATATAATTTAACTGGTTTTACTTATCTTATTTACATAATAGAATTTTTAAGATATGCATATAAGATACATATCTTGAAAAATCTATTACAGTCTATCATATTTCCGGTTTACAGAGAACCATTATTTATATAGGATAAAATTTGAATGCCCGGTTCGGTCAACTGTACGCCAATGATGATTGGTTGGTTTAGTCGTGGTATTTTTGTTAGTTTTAACGAAAATATCACGACTAAACCTAACCAATCGTCAAGGCCGTACAGTTGACCTAACCTGGCATTCAATGAATCTAACCGGGTTAGTCAGTAGACCTAACCGGGCATTCAGTTATTTTTGCTACCCTTCATGCGGGTAACAAAAATATCCCGCGTTTTAACGAAAATATCACGACTTAACTTAACCAATCGTCAAGGGTGTACAGTTGACCTAACCGGGCATTCAATTAACCTAACCGGGCATTCAATAATTTTACCGTAGGTTTCGATATATATATATATATGCCCGGTTAGGTTAATTGAATGCCAGGTTAGGTCAACTGAATACCCGATTAGGTTCATTGAATGCCCGGTTAGGTCAACTGTACGCCCTTGACGATCATAAAAAAGTGAAGGCAGTGAAACTACTTCTCCACGAATATTAATTTCGCCTCCATCCCCGCAATCATACAACACACAAATATTTGATTCATGGTATGAGTTCGTCTTAACATAATAATCTTGGTTTAACGATTTTAAAGTCAGAATTTTAAAATATTTTTAATACCGCGGGCATTCATTTGTGATTTGGTTATTTCAAATAAAATTCAGAACTCGGATGCGGTCTGCTTAAAATACGTTACGCAACGCTGATGTTTCTTGCTTACAGCCATCATATTTGACTATGAAAATAACTTGCCGGAAGTTACGTCCATCCAAGTATGGTGGGAAATTCATTAGTAGAGTTTCCTATTTGAATGCATAATAAACGAATGTTTACTATTTGTTACGAATCCATTTTGTGATGCCGTATTTACCTTCACAGTATGGTAAATAATGTATTATTTTACCACATAAAAATAAAGTTTCATTTATCTCTTATAATTATTTATCTTTCAAAAAATGAAGCTACTCTTTGTTCTGAGACGCTGTTTATTCACTATTAAATTGAAAAATTCATAAATATCTATTTTTTTTATTAATCTATTCCTTACATTCATTTTCTAAACCTCATATAATCTTTATTCTATATATTTTCTCTATCTCTCCTCCAACCTCCTGCCATACTTTTTAAATTATTCTTCGCAATCACCACGTGCTTTTTGTTAAACACGCTTTGAGCATCTTAGCCAGAATACACACAAAAAAGACAACATACTCATATATGCAAGTTTTTCCAATGTACACTTAATCCGTTCGTTTTTAGTACTATTTCATGTATACCACTACCAAAATATTGTTTCTAATAATGAATAATGACCGACGACTCTGATTTTATTATATTTGTCCAATTTGAGTTCATAAATATTGCAAAATAGATTTTCATTATCTGCACATGCGCAGTATGCTTTGCAACACCTTTAAACCTAATCTTCCTATGATTTTTATCTATTTACAAACAATGATAAACAATATAATTCTCTCTCTCTCTCTCTCTCTCTCTCTCTCTCTCTCTCACACACACTATATATATATATATATACTATATATATATACACATAAACAAAATATTTACACGTTCTATATTAAAAAATATTACAGAACGTAAAATATACATACAACCATAAATATAGAAGCCATAGACCCGAAAAAATTCATTCTATAATATAGTATGTGAGCTCAGTTTTTATATTTACTCTGTTTTTTATTTCAACCTTCATCCAGCCTTGTGTGCGAAATTCCCTCTTTTTGGGACCCCTTTAAGCGCAGCTGTAACTCCAATAACTAAGCTGTATGTTCTAATAATTTCTCCTGAGTTGGAAGTAAATTTTATATATATATATATATATATATATATATATATATATATATATGTATGTATGTGTGTGTGTGTGTGTGTGCATATATGTGGATATAGGGTGTGTGGGTATTTGGGTGTATGCAGGTGTGGGTGTGCGTGTACGCATTATATAGCATACGTTCTGCATGGGTGGTAACTCTACACAGAAGATCATTATTAACTCCATAGGCTATTATTATTTCTTACAGCTTCGAATCTTAATCTTCGTTGAGCTGTATTTGTATGATTTTAAAGACATTTCATGAAGGTCATATCCGTAAAAGCGAAAATTCGTGATAAAATTAAAACATACATTTAATTTTATTTAAAAAAAAATCGCTACTTCCTTTCACTGATATTGTATTAATGAGTCCACAGCACTTAATGCATTACATAGTCTTGCAACAAAATTGTGCTCGTATAAAAAGCAAAACTGTGTGAATTTTATATTATAGTTATATATGAGTTAGTATAAATACTGTGTGTGTGTGTGTGTGTGGTGTGTGTGTGTGTGTGTGTGTGTGTGTGTGTGTGATTGGACCCAAAGTACTTTCATACGTGACTAAAACTTATGAAGTTTAAAAGTAAAATGAGTCGGAGGTTTTCACAACCTCTCATGCTGATAATTACACACTGACAAATGCCGATATTAAACTGTTGGTGGTTTTAAATTTGATCAAAATTAGCAGGTTTCAGAGGTAGTTTTTAAAAGGGTCTTATTTTGTTCCCAGTATTATTGGGAATATAGAGTAGGAATCTTGCTGTTATTAGCTTTTGTTTTATTCGAAAGTGTAGTTTTAAGATGTACCCCCAGATATATATATATATATATATATATATATATATATATATATATATATATATACAAAATACAAGCATCATAACTTTATATTAGTTTTCGATTACTGTAGTAATATATTGACTTTTTGTAATTTTACTTTTAAATGGGTAGGCGGCGCCTGCGCCGCTTACCCTGACTGCACGCCACTGATATATACACAGTATATATATGTACATTGTACAGTAACTCCTCGTTGAACACGATTTCAATACATACATATATTTTAGCGGTCTAACATGTAATTTTAAGGTGTATATATATATATTATATATATATTATATATATATATATATATATATATAAAATTTAAGGTGTATGTATATTTTAATGGTTCTTGAGTTTCTCGAGCGATAATGTTTTTACACCACCGGCTTGCTAGGCCTGTCGTGGCAACCCTCCTTTTTTATCCGGGCTTGGGACCGGCATGGGATTCCAGGTGTCATTCCCCATGGCAGAGTTTTTTTTTTGATCTTGCGGAAGATACGACTTGCCCAGCATGCAAGAGCTCGAAGAAACGGGAGTGCTGCTGGACAGGGCGGAGTGGCGAAGGAGGCTGACTCCACTAACAGGCTGACTAGCCTACCTGGGAGCTGAAGAACTGAAGAAGAATTGTATATTTTAATACATAATGAGGATCTTTCCCGATTCATGTACTGTTTCCGATTTTGTTGAAAATAAGATATTTAATGTAGATTTTTACGTTGATTTAAAAACTGTAAGTCTTTTTATGGAGAAATGAGCGGTTCAAAAGTTATGTTTGTTATTGTAATTTTGTATTAGGTCAAAAACTATAACAATACAACTGAAAACTAATACAAGGGTTATTGTATTCTTTAGTAATATTGGCTTATGTCACTAAGTATTTGTGTGAATAGATTTCGACCGTTATTTTTCTGTCCGGTTAAGTTAATTGAATGCCCGGGTAGGTCAACTAAATACCCGGTTAGGGCAACTAAATACCCGGTTAGGTCAACTGAATGCCCGGTTAGGTCAACTGTACGCCCTTGACGATTGGTTAGGTTAAGTCATGATATTTTCGTTAGTTTTAACGAAAATATCACAACTTAACCTAACCAATCGTCAAGAGCATACAGTTGACCTAACCGGGTATTCAATTAACCTAACCGGGCATTCAGTTGACCTAACCTAATCTAACTTTTGAATCCCCCCGCTTTTGGTTATTTCTCCAAAAAAAAGACTTACATCTTTTAAATCAGCGTAAAAATCTTCTTTAAATATCTTATTTTCAACAAAATCGGAAACAGTACATGAAACGGAAAGATCCCCTAATGAAATACATCCGTTTAACACGCTTGTGTTTAACACTGTACTTTTCAGGAACACAACTACCGTGTTATATATATATATATATATATAATATATTATGAGTAAATAATCTGTAAACATAGGAACTTTGCTTTTAAATGCAAATATTGTACAGTATATGTATATTTGCATTGAAAAGCATAGTTCCTATGTTTCCAGATTTTTTACTCACCCTGTATATATATATATATATATGATGAATAAAACCACGAAGGGAAAAGAAACACAAAGGGGTGCTCAAGCGCTTTCGTCTAATGACATCCTCAGTGTTCCTGAGGATGTCATTAGACGAAAGCGCTTGAGCACCCCTTGTGTTTCTTTTCCCTTCGTGGTTTTATTCATCATAAATATTTTTCACGTGTCACTTTCGTGAAATAATTTTTTCACATATATATATATATATGGAGCAAGTGTAGGTTACCTCCCTCTGATGCAAAAGGGGACACAAACTACACTAGGTCAAAGTTGGGGAACGTAAACTACACTAGGATCTTTAGGAGACATTTTTTGGATCACCTGAAGATCCGGGCCCCCAGCCTTCGCTCGTTATCCTTATAAGGCAAACTAACGAAAATATCACGACTTAACCTAACCAATCGTTAGGTCAACTGTACGCCCTTGACGATTGGTTAGATTAGGTCGTGATATTTTCGTTAGTTAGCCTTATAAAGCTAACTAAGAAGGCTGTGGCCCTGATCTTCAGGTGATCCGGTTAAGTCGTGATATTTTCATTGGTTAGCATTATAAGGCTAATAACGAAGGCTGGGGCCCTGATCTTCAGGTGATCCCATTTTTTTAAATGAATCCATCAAGTGAAACGTTAAAACTAACGAAAATGTTATGACTTAACCTAACCAATCGTCAATATATATATATATATATATCTATATAAATTGACGATTGGTTAGGTTAAGTCATAATATTTTCGTTAGTTTTAACATTTTATTTGATTAGGTATACGCGACAAAGTTGGGGAACGCAAACTACACTAGGATAATGTAGAGGAACCTAACTACACTAGGCACCACAGGGGACGTAAACCAGACTTGCTCCATATATATATATATATATATATATATATATATATATATATATATATATATATATTATATATATATATATATATATACACGCGAAGTAATTACAGAACTTCAGGAAAGTGTTTTTTAATCGAATTAAAATATCGTTACATGACCTTATTTCGAATTTGTCCTCTAGCGCAAGTACATACTTTTGCTAGCTACGATACAGCTCATCTAAACAATCTCTTAAGTCTTCTTTTGCATTGTATTCAGTGCTTCCGTCGCAACGAATTTCATAGCTTCCAGTCATATGAAGCGCATCGTCTTCTTATTGAATCTCTTAGTGGATGAAACGCATCTTGGTACAATTCCTTATTCACTGCTCGACCGTCTTCACTAAACTAAAAATGAACAATGCCTCGGCAGTCAAAATAAATCTGAAGCATGCCCTTCATTTGGGATCTGTTTACAAGAAATATTTTCAACCTCGTGACATCACTGGTTTCCATTCTGCTGATTGTTGATTCGTTTGAGAATCTTACAGACACCACCATATCTCATCACCATCTCGTCTCCTCCTTCAAAATTCTTTACATGCACAGTCAACGAAGTAACCAATATAGTCTGTCAATGTCCTCTCTGGTCAATTGTAAGGTTGTTTGGGACGATATGCCGGCACACATTTTACAGTTTCGGTAAGAATGGCGTGACAACTTCTGACAGAGATTCTCAATTTTTTTGCCAATAGATTCAACACTGAGATGTCTGTCTACGCGAACAACGCTTCTCACAAGATTGACGTGATCATTTGTGCGAGAAGTTGACAGTCATCCACTTCTTGGATCATCATCATTCACAGATTCACGTCCTTCTTTGAAATATTTGTGCCATTCAGGTACTATACCTGAAATATTTGTGCCATTCCCATATGCTTGCTGTAACATTTTTAATTTGACGCAAAATTTGATATTCTTAGTGTATTTATAGATCAGAGGAGGGCATAGGTAGTTTGGTAATTTTTTCTTAGCAAGATATAACGGTCCGATAGTGCGTTTATCACGACACGTGGATGTACTAGGCTAGCTTTATGATTACGTCATGCTGTCTAGCCTCGTTGTCTCATTGTGTTTGTTTTCTCTCGTCATATGGTTTACTGAAGTAAATTTCAAATTAGAATTATCGAACACAGAGGGCGCAGTGGTTGGACAAACATTTTACTCGCTAAACCATTGTTTTCTAATATCAGTGATCATTCTCATGATATGGGTTATCAAATGAAGACAAAAACCTAAAAACTTTATGCAAGGCCAACGATACGGACCTTAGCCTTCTTTATATTTAGTCAGAACCCTAACTTAAATGACTATCTCTTCCAACACCTCATATATTATAAAATGGAATACCACTGGAAGTTTCATATTATATAATATATATATATATATATATATATATATATATTAATATACATTTCAACTGCAAACAACACACAGTATAATTAACGTAAGAACGACGCTTGTATAGAAAAACGTTCCGCGCAAGATGAGGAGGGAGAACGAACAAATGAAAAAATGAGGGTAACCACCCGGGAATCGAACCCGGAATCTTCCGATTGCCGGTCAGATATGATAACCATTACACCATGGGCCTCACTCAATCAGAAGTCGTAATTCTCCTACATACGCGCAGAAACCAATGCCTAAGCGGGCACCTCCCGCATGCCGCACATATATACATTTCAACTGCAACACACACAGTATAATTAACGTAAAGAACGACGCTTGTATAGAAGAACGTTCCGCGCAAGATGAGGAGGGAGAACGAACAAATTATACTATGTGTTTGTTTGCAGTTGAAATGTATATATGTGAGGCATGCGGGAGGTGCCCTCTCAGGCATTGGTTTCTGCGCGTATGTAGGAGAATTACAACTTCTGATTGAGTGAGGCTCATGGTGTAATGGTTATCATATCTGACCGGCAATCGAAGATCCCGGGTTCAATTCCCGGGTGGTTACCTCATTTTTTTCATTTGTTCGTTCTCCCTCCTCATCTTGCGCGGAACGGTCTTCTATACAAGCGTCGTGCTTACGTTATATATATTATATATATATATATATTTTAATATATATATATATTAATAACTTACTAAAGTAAATAGTATATTTTAATACATACACAAGCCCCTCTGTATGCATGTGGTAATTATATTTTATTAACCTCCTTCTTTCATTCTTTTCCGATCCTCTCAACCAAATACTGGAGTTTCTGTTTGTGTTTAGGATGTAAAAACAAAGAGATACCGTGCGCCTTCTCTCCATACATTAATATACTTTATTATTTTTGGATACAAAAGCTTTAAACAGTATATAAAAATAAAGTATCAATTTCATAAATACATAAAAAAAAAAATTCGTTCAAATATATTCAAAAGTGATCTTAATTTTTGTTGATGCAAACTTTTCTCCATTGCCGAAACTTTCCAATTTTAAGTTTGTAAAAAAGTTGTGACCCTCTTCCACAATAGTGTCAAATGAAGCTATTCCCAAAACAGACATTCCCATATACTTTTCCTAGCGACAGTAGGCCTAAAGCCCAAATTTTACGGAGGAACCAACCTCGTTTTAGAGGCTTGTAACCAATGACAACGATAAATGCCCAAGAAGAAATGGGGTACGAATTATATTTCGAGTGTAATATTCGTGGAAATTTTCATATACTAATGGTTGGTTAAGTGTTTTGGAGCAAGTGTAGTTTACGTCCCCCTGTGGTGCCTAGTGTAGTTTACGTCCCCCTGTGGTGCCTAGTGTAGTTTACGTTCCCCAACATTATCCTAGTGTATTTTGCGTTCCCCAACTTTGTCCGCGTATACCTAATCAAATAAAAAGTTAAAACTAACGAAAATATTACGACTTAACCTAACCAATCATCAATATAATATATATATATATGACACACACACACACATATATATATATATAAAGTGACGATTGTTAGGTAAATTTATATATATATGATGAATAAAACCACGAAGGAAAGGAAACACAGAATGGTGCTCAAGCGCTTTCGTCTAATGACATCCTCAGGAACACTGAAGTACATAAAGAGTTACAGCCTATATATAGGTTACAGAAAATATATATATATATACAATAAACGGAGAAACAAAAAGGATTGTGGGAGGGGCACACAAATTTATAAGGAAAAACTATCGATTTTTAGCACAAGATTAAATGAATTTTTCCACCAATGTTATAGATAAAAAAAAATATACAAATTTATACTGGAAATCTGCCCGGGTTTTAGCACTCTGCTCTTTTTGTATATAAAAATTGAGTGCAGAGTGCTAAAACCCGGGCAGATTTCCAGTATAAATTTGTATATTTTTTTTATCTATAACATTAGTTGGAAACAATTCATTTAATCTTGTGCTAAAATCGATAGTTTTTCCTTATAAATTTGTGTGCCCCTCCCACAATCCTTTTTTTTTCTGTAACCTATATATAGGCTGTAACTCTTTATGTACTTCAGTGTTCCTGAGGATGTCATTAGACGAAAGCGCTGAGCACCATTCTGTGTTTCCTTTCCTTCGTGGTTTTATTCATCATAAATATTTTCACGTGTTACTTTCGTGAAATAATTTTCTATATTATATATATATTACGTCAATTTATTACGTCAATTTATATATATATATATAAATATATATAAATAAATTGACGATTGGTTAGGTTAAGTCGTAATATTTTCGTTAGTTTTAACGTTTTATTTGATAGATTCATTTAAAAAATGTCTCTTAAAGATCCTAGTGTAGTTTACGTTCCCCAACTTTGACCTAGTATAGTTTGTGTCCCCTTTTGTGTCAGGGGGACGTAAACTACACTTGCTCCAGTGTTTTTTTATGGAGTGGATGAAAACCCAAGAAAAAATATTTCACTGAACCAATACATACATACATGCATACATATGTATTGTGCACATATTACGTACGAGCATTCATTGAATAAACGTATACAGTATGTTGACAAAGCCACCAAGAATAAGTTATTTAGCCCTAATCCTAAGAAAATCATTGGTTAGACAAAAGACGCTATTCATTTCTCTATAAAAACTTTTGTTGATAGATGTCTTTAAAATATTTGTTCATAGTTATTGGCTTTATCTTTGACATTTCCTTAGCGCGCGGCTAAACCTCTTTCATTCGAAGTTGTTTTTCCTCATTGTTCGAGGATTACGTTATTGAAGATGCTGGAAGCGTGAGTGCCATTTAATTATATAATTTTTTGTCGTACACACAAGATGATATGTTCATAGCGTAAACCAAAAACGTTTATGATGCATGACATATACTAGATAATACTGAGACAAAGGATCAAATTCGAAATAGGTTTCGTATAGAAAAATTCAGTGTGGAGAGTCCTGTCAGAGTAAAGTCGAGACCCAGAAAAATGATTGAAGCAGCCAATATTTATACGTGCAAGACTTGTTTAGGTTACAAAACGAAACGTGTCTCGCGTCGAAAGAGTCAATAGATTGAGAAAGATGCTTACGATATATTACTATTCCCCTTGTCGCAAGAATGGAAAATGGATAACCCAACTTCTTCGGCATGCAAATAGGACACTTAATGACAATGCAAAATTTTCGATAAACGAATAAACGAGGGAAACCATCGACCAGGACGGCCAACAGTCGTTACAGAACGACCCAAAGAGCCCTTCCACGACACGCGACGTCCACTTCACGAATAAGTCTGGTTGATGTCACAAATAATATCACAAAATATTTCAAGGTTATTTGATTTTACTGAGTTATAATAGATGTATATCTCAGCAAAAAAGTCCCGCTTGCAGCCACCACAGTAAACCAAACAAGAACATGGACCAAGGAAATGATACGCAGTCCGATGGCATTTACAAGTTCTGTTGTGTTCTGTTTACTCAGTTCACGGGCATGGATAGGGAAGGATTAATCAGACATTTCAGAGACAATTCAATAGAGTGGTTTCTGTGTAATGACACGGAGAGCAATTTATGATGTCCGAAGGACTGGGTTTGTATTGATCAAAAGATTAATTGTTGCTAATTAAATGTTCATCCTTGAGACTCATTCCCAACTTTTGTTCTAACGGTTTGGTTCGTAGTTAAACAGACAGTTTTTGGAAGAGGATCGTGTCGCGTGTCACCATTTAAAACAACCACTTAATGGAAGAGACAAAAGAGGCTGTAGCATCTTCCCTGGGCATTTACATTAATCAAAATGAACACATGTGGGAGCACCTTCATCGTCATCTGTAGGAAGGGAGACCCCACCTCAACATTTTTGGCGGTACTAAAGAAAGAAAAGCTAATACGTTCCAACTGTTTACTTGGTTTTTGTCTCTATTTTGAAGTATGTCATGTAACTGATAGGAGTTATGTCGACTTCTGTCTCTCTCTCTCATATATATATATATATATATATATATGTATATATACACAGGGTGCTTAAAAATATTGATAAAATGTTACCACTTATGTGGCGCTAATATGTCATTGCTTACCACTTATAGTTTGTGTGTATTTTAATTATGTAAGTATTTATGTGTTTATTTGTTTGTTTTTTAATAAAAATGTCGTTTTTTTCAGGGATTGTGTGAGTGATTAATGAGTGAACCCCATTCAATGGAAATGGCTACAAAGTTTTTTGAAGCAATATGTGGTAACATTTTTTTTGAAGCACCCTCTATATATATAATATATATATATATATATACTAATGGAACATAGTAATTCACTAAATAAATTATAGCTTAATCGCGTGTTTTAACTCTTTGTCCATCTATCATTTAATGAACAATTAGGCGTAACCTTTTATTTTATCGTAATAAAAAACTATAATAATTTTCAAGTGTCAAGTGAAAGCTTTTTTTTTTTTTTTGTGACTAATCACAAATGAATGCCACTTTGAGGCAGACCGTACGTACTCTCGAAAAGTTATTTACTTAATTTAATCGAAATCGGGACCAAATAATTTCCTACCCGTTAAGTAGTTAAATTTTTTTTTTTTTTTACAAAATTATCCAGTTGTTTGGTCGCAGTTTACCCTACATTAATTTCAGTAAAAATAACTCGGTAGTTTTAAGCGCAGTGAATGTGCAACAGATTAAATGTTTTATAATGACGGCTAAATCTCTCGGTTACGGTAACGTGTGTGTGTGTGTGTGTGTGTGTGTGTGTGTGTATGTGAGTTTTGAGACTCCATTAAAATATATTACTTATAATGATCGTGAAAGAAAATTGGTTGTTGGAATTGGTGCTTTACATTAATTGAAAATAAATTAGTCATATCTTTCGAAGCCTTGCTTAAACTTTCGTTTGAAAGGTTTCCGACTGTATAATAATTATTATTACAATAGTAATAATAATAATAATAATAATAATAATAATAATGGCTCGAGTATATTTCACGTTTAACCTTTAAAAGCATGATCGTTATTTTTTATTGATTTATTTATGAAAAAGGTGTGCCAGAAAATGACACGGAATCGAACAAAGCGAAGACATTTTTCCGTAATTGGGAACTCTTCTCCACAATGGTCACACACTCTCTAATGTACTTAAATTATTTATATGCAAAACGCGTATGTAGGGAAAGTCATTCAAAGACATGAAATCGGAAGGAAATTCGTGTGTTTCGCATGAAAAAAGTTGCGAATGGCAATACTCCAGTCTCTCATTCTTACAACGATATGTTTTATATTACAATCCAGTGGTTGCGGGAGCGAATTGCTGTTAACCGTTTACTTTGGAGCTGAACTTGCCGTTTGCTAGTCATTTCGTACACACTTTGGTTCATATGTTAAAGGGTCCTAAAATAAATACAGCGGTTAAAATGCGGATAAATTTAATGTGTTTTTGACTTAGGGAAAAATAACTTAGGGAAAAATCAACATTAAAAAAGAAAAGTTACCATATTCAAGTGCTACACGAATTACACGAAGAGGATTATCCAAGACGAGCGCCATGTGAACAGAATTGATTGAAAAAATTCATACCGAAAACTTATTAAACCACATTCTCTTCAGCGATGGAGCGATATTCCTAGGGTTGCCAGATTTTTCAAATGCCCATGCGGGACAAAATTTTTTCTGAGGTTTTTTTTTAAGACCAATTTTTTTTTTCAAATTGAAACTAGATTTCTTCAACGGTTACAACAAACAAAATTAGAAAAATTTTATTACAATATTTAACAATTAAACATCGTGAATGAATTGAATTTATTATACATAATATTGAAATTCTAAATCAATTAATCCCTAAAAAATTTGCTTAAAAAATATTTTTTGCGGGACATTTTTGAACGCGGGATTTTGACGCGGTATTTTGACGCGGGATTTTTGGATCAAATGCGGGACTGTCCCGTAAAATACGGGACGTCTGGCAACCCTAGACATTCCACACATGCGGAAAGGTTAATTGACATAATTGTTGTATCTGGGTTAGTGAAAAATCAACCGAGTTCTACGAATGGAGAGAGATTCTCCTAAAGTTAATGTCTGGTTGGGTATATGACAAGAGTGAAGATTTACGGACCTTTTTTCTTTGCAGAAGCTACGGTAACAGGGCCAATTGATCTTGACATGCTTCGGCAGTTTCTTGAACCCCAGCTTCGTTCAGATGGCATTCTCGACACTGTTGTCTTTCAACAAGATGGCGCTCCATGTCACTATACAAACATCGTTTGGGTGTAAGTTGATGAACTCTTCCCAAATCACTGGATTGGACTTGGTGGAAACAGGCCCTGGGCAACACGATCTCCGAATGTAACACCATTAGACTTCTTTGCGTGGGGCTTTATAAAGTCTGAGGTTTACAAAACAAGAGTTACAGACCTGCAGGATCTGCGAAGCCGCACTGTCGGGGCAGTCAATAAAATAACTTGAGAGATACTTGAGAATGTGTTCCGCAATGCAGTGGACAGATTTGAGACTTGCAGAGACACTGATAGTGGTCACGTTGAATTTTAGACCTAAGCTCGATAAATAAATATACATCTAATTATGCTGCTATAGTTTTATCCTAAAATACTATTATTTCAGCAAAATAGATAAGGAATTTTGGACCACCCTGTACCATATATAAGCTATAATGAAAACCCTGAAATATCATTGCGTTGCCCATTTATAGAAACTGTAATGAAAAGCCTAAAATAACATTGCGTTGTGTATTGATATATCCCAGTTCTGTTGTTGATAACAATGATAAGAATAATAAAAAAAATTGGCTTCAGTATATTTACAGTCGGATTTCTATTTTAAATTTTAAAAACGCGAGAATATTCTTTGATTTTTGCTTCAATTCCATTTCTATATCGATTATTTTATTCTTTGTTTCGCTTTCTTTCCATATTATTTTTGTTCTCATCTATCCTCTCCGGTAAAGAGTGGAAAACATTTCACAAAAAGTACTCGTACTTTTCCTCTCAACTTCAAGTATTTAATTCCGTACAAACACCTGTATCATTAAATCTGTCTAAATACATATCTCTTTATTCCTCTACCGCTTATTAATTCTCGTTCCATCCTCTCTTCTTCCATGTAAAAAAGTAAAAAAAAAAAACCCCTCCTTTCCCAAAATCTCATTTCTTCTAATATCATTTTACACATTTTCTTTTCCTCAACTCCGGACGATGTTCAAATTCTCAAAAAAATATATTAAATTCTGTTCGCAAATGAAGAAATTTAAATCCTTTCAACAACAGGCGGTTAAAGCTCTACTCGAGAAGTGGCGGATTGTGTGTGTGTGTGTGTGTGTGGTGTGTGTGTGTGTGTGTGTGTGTGTGTGTTTTGCTCTGAGATTACATTACTCCTCTGAGTAATATTTGAACCGTTTCATGAACTGTATTTTTTATCATTCGTTTTTAATTATTTGCCGTGTGAGGAAGATGCGTTAAGTCGTTTTCATAAACGCGAGGATCGATAAGAAACCAACACTGAGATGCTATGGAAGAAAGAGGGAAAGTGAGATAGATAGGTTGATAGACAGATAGTTAGATAGATAGATAATACGAATTAGTGATCTGAATAACATCACAGAAGTTTCAAACACAACGTTTCGATAGAAACTACTTCCATGATCGAGCGTTAAATGATCCAGTTAATATTAACATCTGCTAAAAACCTTAACTTTATGCGAGAAAATCTCTCTCTCTCTCTCTCTCTCTCTCTCTCTCTCTGTCGATCCTGAACCTTCGTTCAAACGCACCAAAAGTAAGTAGTAGTAAGTAATATAGAGGGTGTCCGAGAATTATCTGTACAATTTTTGGCTGTTATTAAAAGTCAACCATGAAGTGTAGAAATTCCAGTTTGTCCCATTTTACAGAGAATCTCATTAAGTTTTTCTGATACCAAGTTTTGACAAGTTTTTTAGAAATTCCAGTGTGTCCGAACATTATCTGTACAATTTCATCTTTTAATAAAATTCTTGATAACACACGTAAAATTCTTAAACAAGATTATTTAGAATCTGTATTTTCAAAAGTTTCTTTTATTAAAGTAACGTTGTTACAAACATTCGATATGTGCACCATTAGTGATTCGCAAAACATCCAATCGATACTCCAAATGTTGCCATGTACACTGCAGCATATCCACATCAATTCGCTCAATAGCAGCTGTGATTCTTGCTTTTAAATCATCAATGTCTGTCACCCGCGTACATTTCTAAAAAATTTGTCAAAACTTGGTATCAGAAAAAACTTAATGAGATTCTCTGTAAAATGGGATAACACTGGAATTTCTACACTTCATGGTTGACTTTTAATAACAGCCAAAAATTGTACAGATAATTCTCGGACACCCGGTATACAGTGCCCGCGAAAAGTATCCGATCACTCAAGAAAATACAATATTTTCCCTTGATATTCAGAGACACGTAATTCACTTTCTATTTGTTCTAGCGACATCTGGTAACTTTGAGGTTGCTCGCTGATATGAGAGCTATCCAACGCATTCTCAAATTAGTGTTCTGGTAGCCTTCGTTGCGGGTGGCTGTGTCTCAAATTTGTCAGATTTCACTGTTTGTGTAAATTTCTTGATATTTTTTTTTTTTTACAGAAAGTGGTGTAAATAAAATTTATATATAATGTGTGCTAAAAAACAACTTAAGAGTGATTGTCGAGGTGCTATTGTTGCTTTGCATGCATGTGGGAAATCACAGAGACAGATAGCTAAGGAATTAAACATATCCCAAAGTACCGTTAATTTATGGGTTTCACGGGCTAAGAACAATGGTGGCCTAACCACGCCAGTCCCTAAAAAACGATCTGGCAGACCGAGAAAAACAAATTCGCGAACAGACAAACTTATGAAACGTTTAGTATTGAAAAACCCAACAATAACTGCGAAAGAAATAAAATTTAATATGAATAATTTGTTATCTGGTGTTTCTGAACGAACTATCCAGGAGCGGCTCCAAAAAGAACTCGGATTACCATCTCGCCATGCTGCTAAGAAACCGTTCATTAATGAAAAAATGCGTAAAAAACGTGTCGCATTTTGTAAAAAATACATTCATTGGACTGTTGATGACTGGAAGAAGGTTTTATTTAGCGATGAGTCGACATTTTTGACATTCAGAAGTTGTCCAAAAAAGGTTCGCCGGCCTATTGGCTCAAATAGGATGGACCCTAAATACACCCTAAAGACAATGAAACACCCTCCAAGTGTGATGGTTTGGGGTTGTTTCGGTTACTATGGGCGTGGAAACTTATATTTTCTTCCGAAGAACACAACTATGAATGGTGCACGGTATTTAGCAATGCTACAGGATAAACTTCCAATGGCAATGGCAATCCAAAGGACAAAAACATACATGCATGATGGTGCACCATGTCACAGGGCCAAAATAGTGACAAAATGGATTACTGACAATAAATTTGATATTTTGGATTGGCCTGGTAATAGTCCAGATCTCAATCCGATAGAAAATCTGTGGCTAATAATAAAAAATAAGGTTGAATGCCACGACACTGGCTCAGTCGAAAAATTACAAGAGGCCATCAAAAAGGTATGGTGCAAGGAAATATCAGTGGAAGTTTGTCAAAACTTGATTAAATCCATGCCAAAACGTCTAGAACAAGTCATCCAAACCAAAGGACAGATGACAAAATACTAATATAAGGTTAGTATACATTTAAACATTGTTTTTTATGTAAAAATACAAATTTCAAGGGTGATCGGATACTTTTCGCGGGCACTGTATATATATATATATATATATATATATATATATATATAATATATATATATATATACAGGGTGGCGCAAAAGTCGGGCATCATAAGAATTTTCACTGTTGATTATAATATATTACTTTTTCTTTTAGGTAGGGGGTGGCTGCGAAATTAACAATAGACGAGAGGGTGAGCTTGGTTTTAATGTATGGAATACCAGGTACAACACATCGATGAATTGGTACAAAATTAAATTCTGTGTGCGTGTGTACCGATTCATCGATTTGTTGTACCTGGTATTCCATACATTAAAACCAAGCTCACCCTTTCGTCTATTGTTAATTTTGCAGCCATCCCCTACCTAAAAGAAAAAAAATAATATATAATCAACACTGAAAATTCCTATGATGCGCGACTTTTGCGCCACCCTGTATATAATCTGTAACTAAGAAATATGAATATTAAGATTTCTTGTAAAATGCGCCACTGTTAACTATGCAAATGCTTCATTCCTATTGCTTAATTTTCCTTACCAGAAATGATTATTTGCATGTGGAATGTATCCTCATCTTTTAATTGCAAGATTTCGTACTACAACGAATATAAATGATAATATTTTTAATTTACGATGAAATATATTCACGAACGTATTTTAGCTTATGTTAGAAATATAACACCAACTCAAACGGATTTAGAAATAAATGTACATTTTACTCGCTAACCTCGTGGGGGGGGGGAGGCGGTTACTTCCGCCCGAAGTGTTCATTCCGACGAAAGTCAAGCTTGTCGCTCTAATTTAGACCTACAGCTTAACGTGGAATCCGAACTACGAGCCACCGCGGTGGTCAGAAATTACGAAGTCCTCGCACGGACCCGATCTACGTTACCCATTTATCTACCAACCATTTTTTTTGTAGGGAAGGATGAACGCGGCTGGGTGAGCTGAGTACCGCCTGCCATCGCCGGGAACCGAACCGGGGCGGTGGATTCATAATCAGCGAAGCTATCCACTACGCAACCGAGGAGTTATTGTTATTGCTATTTAGACAGCTTTTAATTATGTAACGGTAAAAATCTCATTTACACTTTCCTTTTTTGCGCAGCAATCCGTGGCTTTTACGCGCAATTTCTTTAATTTAAAGGTCACTGCAGCCTCCTTTCCCTTGCTATTCAAAAAATAAGTCAGTTATTTGAAAGTACGTCATAAATCGATACATATATTTTTTTTTCTTTCATGACGAAGACGATAAAATATTTGATTTGATTTCATTTCTCATTTGATGGAGTTTTTGTCTGTGGAATTTGCTTAGTGGGCAATTTATTTTTTATTAAAATATTTGTTTACATCGACGGAGATTTTCTTTCGATTTTTTTGTTTAAATTAGAAATATTTTACTTTTATTGTTCATGTCTTTATATTACCTTTTGGCTATTTCTTTCAATTTGGTGTGTAACTCACAGGGTCTGTAATGTTAATATATATATATATATATATATATATATATATATTTGTATACCCATATCTGGCTCCCTTTCATGCATATCACTCGAAGGGAGGAAATACGGGTTGGGAAATTGCGTTCTCCTCAAGTGATCCTTGATACAGAGGGCCAGAGGTGATTCTTAGGAGAATTTAGAAGTGGGCCTTCAAGTACCTTCAGATTAAGGTGTCGAGGTCCACCTCAGCGACTAGATGGCGCTCAAGGAGTAGCGAGATAGATAGGCCCCGAGCATTGAGAAATAATTAGCCTTTGAAGAGATTGAGTAAACACGGCTTTGGGAGCGAAGAATTATTAGGATGCTGATATAAAAAGAGATTCTGATAAAGTAAAAATGAAGCTATGAGAGTTTGTTTGCAGTATATTTCATGTGCATATGTGTATATATGTGTGTGTGTGTGTGTGTGTGTGTGTGTAAGAGAGCGAAAAAGAGAGACGGGCTAAAAGGTGAGTTTATATGAGAGTAGAAAAGATTAAACTTTTGGCTCCATCTAAAAAGGGCTTTCGATTGTAACATACTTGTATAAATTATAATTTTAAGAGTTTAAAGATGCTGCTTACGAAGGACTTCACGAATACATATAACTTGAAATGAGAAGGAAATACTGCGCCAGGCGAGTAGAGACGGTAGTAATAATTTAAAGGAGAAGCTCACGAGAGGTTTTAATTAAAAACTTAGAAAAGATAAAAAGGATAAATAAATTAGGCGTTTATTTACACTCCTCGAAAACACCTTCGAAATACTAATATAAAATTTTATTCTAAATCTATGCTTACCATATTCGCCTCTTTATAAATGTAAGAAATTAAATATATAAATTAATTCTATTTAAGAGCCGTCAGATTTTAAAATTTCATTTTTTTTTACTGGCTGAAAAGGCTTTCGTAAATGACATTTGTAACAAGAAGAGACATTATGAATACCGTTCTGCGTCTGATGGCAGTCTAGAGTGATTCATTAGTATTGATTTATATTCTTACGCTATCTCAAATTTGATTCTGTTCATTCTACACTGAACGGGATGATCCCTTAACTATTTAAAGGTTGCAAGAATCCATTTGCATAAAAATTAAAAAGTCTGAGGATTTGTCGAAATAGTTTCGAGGCTAATAATAAATATTTAATACATGATACAGAGTAAATGGCGATTGTGAGTGAAGAGTCCTCAATTACTATAACAAAAGTAAATTAAAGAAACATGTGTTGATATCGATAGATGCTTCTCTAAATCGCTAAACAACAACGGAATTCACTTACTCCGAAAGCAATATATATTACTAGATACATTAAAGAATCTTGTTATCGGAACTAAAGTTATTTACGATTCAGTACCATTACTATTTTAAGTTATTTTAATAACCAAACAAATTTCCAGAAATTTCAGTAATTTTTTAATTCCGTTTCTTGGAGAAGTAATTTTATTTTCAAAAAGAGTTTAATTTTGGATCGATTCGGTTTTCTGATTGATTTTCCTTATTAAATCTGAAACGTGGTTTTCGCCAGGATAATTTGGAATAATTGTCACACTCAATTCAATTCACCCTTCTTACACACACACACACACACACACACACACACACACATATATATATATATATATATATATATATATATATATATATATATATATATATATATATATAACAAAAACAGTTACGTTTTATTTTGAAACGCGAACTTTCCCCTTTCGAGTGGTATACAGTATACTGATATTATACCAATGTAGCAACCCTGAAATATATACCCTTAGCCAAGGTTACTAGCCATCCCTTCCTTTATTTTAGGAAAAAGAGACTCTAAAGCGTATGAGCCAATACATCCAAGAAGGTGGTAAACTTCCAACACATGTTGCAATTATTCAAAACTGTTCAGTAAGATGTAACCATTAAATTCCTTAAATCATTTATTTTTTCTTCCTGCATGTGAATTGCACGCCTTTACATCTTCTCAAATAAAAGTTGGAGGTAAAGGAATGAATTTTATGCTATATACATAATTCTATTTCTTATTTATTTTATTATGCAAAGGAAATAAACGCAATATCATCTCTGTACAATTTTCAGAAAAAGACTACAAGCGACACTTTTACAAAAATTTTCAATATTTTCCTGTATCTAAATTATACAAACAATATATTTTAAAATATTGTAAAACTCTGTCACTTTTATTTTTTTCTGAATAAGTTGTTGTTGTTGTTGTTGTTAAAGGGAAATAAACGCAATATCATTTCAATCATTCAAACAATTTAAAGGTCTGTAAACAAAACAAAAAGTTTAAAATTGTAGATATTCTGAATTCTCAGTCTACGTACACATTTGGTAGAGCAAAACTGACATGATATAAATGTATATTGATCAGAATGGGAGCATTTGTGTTGCTTCGGGTAGGAAACAAAATTGAGAGACATCTTGTTCCCGAAGAATCATGTACCCGGACCTATTAAACCAGGAGTGTCCGCAGTGCAAACTAACGACAAGATCGCATTAGAGGATTATGGATTGAACTGTCCATTGGGATATGATAAATCAAAAGTAGTTACTTTTCCGCTATACCCCCGAAATTTCTTCTTTCCCGGTCAACTGTACGCCCTTGACAATTGGTTAGGTTAAATCGTGATATTTTCGTTAAAACTAACGAATATTTTAACGAAAACATTACGACTTAACCTAACCAATTGTCAATGGCGTACAGTTGACCTAACGGAGAAAGAAGAAACTGCGGGAGTATAACGGAAAAGTACCCAAAGTACTATTGCTTTTAGTGGTAATGAACCTCGTTAGTACGTTCAGTACGTTCACCTTCTATGGACTTAACAATGGGTTAACACAATCTGTCATACATTTAAACCACCGAGGAAACGCATAATGCTCTCGCGTACGGAGGCATTCATGGATTCATGCATGATATTCCATTTATGGCACCCCGGCGTTGCACCAGATAGCTTCAATTAAATGCTGGTCATTACCTCGAGTGCGAAAGGGTTAACACGTAAAACGCCTCTGGACGAGAAAGCGTTATGCCTTTCCTAGGTTGTTTAAATGAATAATGGGTTGTATCAATTTCCTTCTTCCGTCGTAGTGTAGTGGTTAGCGCCCTCACTTCCTATGCAAGAGGTTGTGGTTCGAACCCTGGTCGGGTGATTTATATGTATATATATATATATGGCATAACAAAAGTCTGTATCCATAGGATATTTACTTTGTTGAATCTTACTTTATTGATCTGACGCCATTAGATTATTTCCTTTGGGGAACTCAAATCAGAGGTTTACTCATCACGACCGCACACCATTGGTCACTCGAATAAAAGAATTCACGAGAAATGTGTCAAAATTAGTGGGAATTTGTTTTTCACGGTTGGATCTAACATACATACTAGAAGGCATACGTGCAAACAAATTCCTGACATGGAATTAAAACTTCAATTCAATAAAATAAATACGAGTTAAGACTTTTATTACAGCCTATATATATATATATATATATATATATATACACACACACACACACACACGCTTGAACTAATTTTTAATTACCAGTTTTGGAAGACTTAATTCCCATCCTCAGTGGAAGTCATAATTAAAAACAGGACAATTACATCGCATTTAAACGTTCAAGAGAACCTTAAAACACATACATAATTTATTTATATTGTAGTACATGGTTTAAAATGCTAAGAGATGATTCAAAACAATTAAAATAAAGTACAGGGTGGCCCATAAGTCCCAATTATAATTAAAACGAAAATACAAAAAAAATCGGATCATATGTAGAATTCGGACCCCTACCAAGGTTGGGGTCCGAATTCTACATTAGCGGAAGGTTGGGGTCTGTATTCTCCATTTGGCTTGTTTAAGCTACTCTTTAACTATTTGAGTTTCTAACTTACGAAAATATCATGACCTAACCTAACCAATCGTCAAGGGCGTACAGTTAACCTAACGATTGGTTAGGTTAGGTTTTGATATTTTCGTTAGTTAGCCTTGTGATAATAATAATAAAATTTTCTATGAACCTTTAAATTGTTTATTGATGTCCTTATACGATTCGTTTGGGGTCTGGCTTCTATAATCTATACATTAGGGAAAGTTGGGGTCTGGATTCTACATTAGGGGAAAGTTGGGGTCTGGATTCTACATTAGGGGAAAGTTGGGGTCTGTATTCTCCATTAGGGTTACCTGGGGTCCGAATTCTACATATGATCCAAAAAATCAAACCAAGTAAAAAGTTTATAAGTTTAGAAACATTTATTGATTATTCAAAATGGAAAATATAACCATCTCGACAAATACAGTTTGCTTAGTAATCGATTACGTCACTGTGAGCTCCGCTAGATAGATTTTAACTTTAATTACAATCGATTGGGTCTTATGGCCACCTGTACATTACCTTACAATGTTTAATTCAATAGGTGAACCATAATCGGACCTTTTCCAGTTTGTGTACCGTTTTTCATATAATTTATTTTTGATTGGTCATACAACCGCCGTCGATTATAACTTTTTAAGAGAGGTAAGTTCTTGATAGCCTAACCTAACCTAACGTAACGTAACGTAACCTAACCTTCTGTTTTACTCTATGCTGTGCCTAACAGAAGCAAAGAAACACTAGAAAGTTGCATCGGTAGAAAACGGTACATAAACTGGAAAACGTCCCCATAATCATTCAGAGTAGGTTTATTACTAAAAATGTAGCCATTTCATAACATCTGTAAGTTAGCTTAAAAAGGGTTGAAAAACTATTGAGGGTGATACGGTGGCTACAATTTAAACTATGTTCTCGGATAGATGATTTAGTTGGTTTATTCAACGGCAAGGAAGTTCTGCTACTGACTCCTAAATGCCCATCGACCCTCGTTTTTAATTGGCGTGGAGTAGAGCCACTATACGTGGCATTGCAGCAACAATGAAAAGCATATACGAGTCGAGACGTCAGTGATTTAGGCAGTCATTAGACTTTTATCTAAAAAAGAAACAAGTGGTAAAAGTATTGACACCAACAAACCTAAAATGAGTTTGTGGCTCAAGTGGGTGTTAATAAGGACTTTAAGTCAGTTTCAGTCTTTTTGCTAATGTATCCATAAAATGGCAGCTGAATGTATCTAATATCTTTGAGAATTGGAGGAGTTGGGCATTTAGGGCTATAGATATTAATTAGATAAGAGCCAACGTATTTAGGAACCAGATTGGCAGGGTAGAGGTTGTCGTGGAAGTATTTGGAATAGAAAATTACTTCTGAAAGGAAATTTTGAGAGGAAGAGCAAATTTTACATATATGCATCGTCAATAAGTGTCCTAATGGAATTAATCGCGTAAATGAAATGCATATTACTCAGATGGTTAGTACTTATACTAGCAAAAGTCCTTTTCCTATATATATATATATATATATAGATATATTATATAGAGAGAGAGAGAGAGAGAGAGAGAGAGAGAGAGAGAAGCTTAATGTTAGTTTGGAAATTATTTGAAAATACTAATAGGTTATAGGAAAGAATAATAATTATTGGTTTTACGTATTTTTACTTTTATTAAAAAAATTTAAGTAATCGCGGATACTCTGTTTCATATCAGTGAAATGAAGTTGTAGGAACTTAATTATTGTTTATCATGTTATAGTTTATAAATCGAATTCAACTATCACACAAGGCATGCATATTTCACTCGCGAGGTTTCTCCCATTCTAAACGCGGTTTGCGTGACAACTAAATGTCTAATTAAAAAGAATAGCATTACCTGGCGTGACGCCCGAGTCTAAGCGAGGCACTTTGTAACATTTTGTGACGTTTGCTCGAGAAATCTTTTCCGGAATGAGAGTCTAGCTCAATTTCCAACCCCGTTACCCACGAGGGAGGAGAGCATTTGTATATGCCGGGAGGTTAATTAGCCAGGGGATGGCTAGTGAGCGAGAAATAAAAAGAAGAATAAATGCGAGTCTCGTCTCATAACTGGCGTGCGCGAACTTCTTGTAAATTCACGCGTGACACTTAAATTATTTTACAGCAACACTAATATCGTTCAAAATGTTTATCGCTGAATTTACAGTTGTGGACAAAAATTAGTTAATACTTTAAAATCGTGGAAAGGGCTATTTTTGTATGACGGGTTTCATCTGCCTTCGTGTCATATAGCCAAATTGTCGAGTCTAGCGAACAAATTACATTGTTTATTTGTAATATTTGCCAATTAGCGCTCATATACGTTAGATATGTTTTCCTCATGTATGACGAACAGAATAATAATACTTGTCTAATTGAAGACGATCTGCTGCCTATTAAATATATGAAAAGGAAATCAATGGTCGAAATGTATAGCATAAAATGTTCGAAATATATATATATATATATAATATATATATATATTATAGATATATATATATATATATATATATATATATGACAGCCAGATGACAACCATTTCATTATAATCGGTAGACTTGGCTTTTAGGTTATATGATGCAAAGATAGACAGAACCCGTCGTACAGAAGTAGTCGCTCCAACTTTTTCAAAGTGTTGCCGAAGTTTTGGCCGCAACTGTGCATATATCTAATGCGGCTGACATAGCGATGGGATTTTACACCTCATTCCCAGAATGTTGCGCTATCACCACCTACTAACTAAATAAATAATTCATTGCACTGGAAGACGTCTGTAGCAGACGTCTTATCCATTTTTCTCTTTCAATTGGCTGACTGAAAATCTGCTGATGTTCCTAACATTGTGCAGTCTTGCGGAAACAAAGTCTTAACTTCAGAGGGATATTACAATAACGTATAAAATATAATTTGTTACAGAAAGACTGAAGAGATGTTTACGTGTTCTCTCTTTATTATTAATTCTTGCGAGAATGAGGAATTTTAGCCATTGTCTCTTTGCGTCTTCTTTTATTTATGAGAAAATTCTTTCATCTCAGAAATGAAATCTTGACATTTGTCGTAACAAACATGAAAATAATTTTTTGGCACTGACGTTTTTTAAAAAAATAATATTTTTAAATGTAAACACGAAACGCCGTTCGACGTTTATTCATCTTACCCATAATTCAGAGTTTATTGTCAAGAATTTTACTATAAAATATTGTCATTATTAATATTCGTAAATGATGATTCTCTTTGACGTATATTTTGTACCATGGCCTCTATAGTAACTGCCAGTTATTATTAAATTTACGTTACATTCGTACGTACCTGTACAATTTTCATTTTCATTTTCGAGTTACAGAAATATATTATCGGACCAGTCACTTAAAAGTGCCGCAACCACTGAGTGGTCCGTGTAAACAGTTAATATGCGACGTGTTAACTACTCAACAATCAGGGTTCGAAACTAATCCAATGAAGAAGATTATCGCGTAGTTACAATTAAATTTTAAATTGTAATATAATTTTTAAAGTCTTTCTTCTTCTTCTTTTTCTTATATATATATATATATATATATATATATATATATATATATATACGAGCCAGCAGAGATGCGAAATCTCTTGGGTAACGAATTACAAATCTAGTTGCAAAACAGATTAAACCAAAAAAATTATGAAAATGAATATGTATGTTACATAATGTATGTACAACGATATGAAAACATTGATAAGCGATTAAATATGGCACACACACACACACACACACACACACACACACACAACGCGCGCGCAAAATCCTGAATTGCATGACAAAATAACTAAACAAAAAAATGGTTGTCAGTGCGTCATATACAACCATAATAACGGAGCAATGAAGGAATCCTTTCAGTGATGAAATCATCCGAATTACAGCAATTTTATGCAATTTCTTATTGACGAACAACAAATCGGGCAAGATATGACTTCTCACCGAACAATCATTGATTTACGCCTTTCATGCATACATTTCCAAACTCTGACTTATTTCATATTTCTACAGCTAACCTCGAAATGGGATAAGAATTGTTCGCTCATTTTACTTCTTTCCCTAATCGAACACTTTTCACACACACACACACACACCATACATATATATATAATATATATATATATATATATATATATATATAATATATAAGTGGTCTAAAAAAATGAAAATGAAAAGTATATTTCTTCTGAAATTTGCCCAATACAACCACTAACGATTTTGAAATAAAAAATTGGCTCGATTCGTGCATATTTAGAGGTGGCGCAACTCGAAGCCTTAGTATCATTACAGTAGTATATAGGGCGTCCCAAAAAAATGTATACACCCTTTAAATACTTATAAAGGCAGTGTTTATTAAAATACATTTCATTTCAAAATGTAATAGAATCTACAGACATTATTTAATTGTTTTGTCAACGCCTGTTTTCAAACTGACGTCCGTTCTGGTCCAGGCACTGCTGATAACGCGAAGCAATGGAATCGCAAACATCACGAAACATTTCGTTTGGTATTTGTGTGCATTCTCGTTCAATGGCTGCTCTCAATTCAGCGACTGTTGCAGGTTTTATAGCGTAGACTTTGTCTTTTAAGTATCCCCATAAAAAAAAGTCTAGTGGTGTGAGGTCTGGTGAACGCGGAGGGTATTCTACGAAACCCCTTCGTCCAATCCACATCCACATCGTGCCAAGTACCACTCGCAATACTCCACTCTTCGGTCCGGATCATCATCTTCATTAATAGCATGGACTAATCTTGGAATGTAACTTTTCCATTGACAGCGCTTCAAAATGCGTTGGACAGACGATTCTGAAATTCCTGACCTCACGACTCGCTTGCCGCACAGATTTTCTTGGACTTTGGTGATACGTTTCCAGTACTCTTTCTTGCTTTGTGGGGCTTGTCGATGTCCGTGGTCTTCCGGAACGCTTCTTGTGGACATTCTGAACAGTTCCATCGGCTTCAAACTTATCTCTAATTCGAGTGATGGTAAGTCGCGTTGGTGGATCTGTTTGAAACTCCCTCATAAACTGTCTTTGCACTTCAACTGCGTTTTCACACTTCCAGTAGCATTTTAGAATGAATTTCCTTTGTTCAAAGCTTAGTCTGACTACCATTATTAATTCTAATGGGTTTAACTTGGAAAGAAAGAAACATCAATTGAGCTATCAGCTGTTAAAGTGTGTATACATTTTTTTGGGACGCCCTGTATGTACAGTTTGGGGGTGGCAAATTTCTTCAAACTTGCGCCACCCTTAAATATAAATGGATTTAGCTTAAAATCCGGTTTAAAGTCTTCTTCGTCCACATAAAGAATGAGAAAATGCATCAGGAGCTCTTATTTGTGCATTTTAAGGTTTTTACAATATATGTGTGGCTCACTCAAAAATGCTCTGTATGAATTGGTCCACAATTAACCCACCCCTTATATCTCCAGTCTAACTATAGAGTAGATCAAGTCTAGCCTAGAGGGGTCAGCCTAGAGATTCCGGAAATGGTCCAGAGCGGACAGATAAATTGAGGTCCACAGTAGGATTCCTCACCAAATTAGGTTAGGGCAATCTACCTTCACCTTTGTTAAGCTATGAGTTGATGCTGGGTCTTAGGCCACAATGTAGGCCTAACTTGTCTGACCCAGCTTAATTTAATGTGATTAATTTGCTGGGTTAAAAACACAATTAGTCACTTACTGTTAGTTATTAGAGAGTCTCTTTTCTCCTTGTGTTATTGTCGAGAGCGCACTTGCTGGTGGGGATCTTTTTCGTTGTCTGTTCTCGTCCCTTCTCCTGTTCCGTCCTCTCGCCCCGTTGTTCGTTTTCGTTCTCCTTTGTTCTCCTCTTCGCGGGGCTTTTTCCACCAGCGTTGTCTTGGTTTTTTCCTCGGTTGGTTGAGCGGTAATGTATCTCTATTACCGAGCACGCTCTTCTCACACAGTATATAAATACTAGTGTGGGGAATAACTCTGGTGAGCAACCAATTGGTTTCATCCACCCAGTTATTGACATAAAAGGAATTTAATAATTGTTAGATTAACTACCTACCTACTCAGTGAACCATTTTTGTTACCTCCCAACTACCCACTCATCAGTTTTCCATATACTGGGGGCCCCCGGGAGATAAAAATTTTGGTGTCATTGTCACCAATTTTTATGTCTGAGTGTAGACTAGCTAACTATTTGACTGTAAATGCCTGTTAATGTGATTAACAGTGCCTATCCTCACCTTCTCATGGAGAAGGTGTAGCATTTAATTAGAAGAGAAAATATACATCCATAGGATGAAACTGTCTATGGTCTTTACCATAAGAAAAGAAAAAATGAAAGTTAGAAGATAAAATTACAATTCCCCAGCATCTATTTTTTGTTGTAAAAATAGCCGCGCCTTTTTGCTGTTTGTCGCTGAGGTCTTGTGTCTGTCAATGTTGTAGTAGGATGCGTTACCACTCCTACTGTCAAAGGAATAGTTACTGGAAGTTCAGTGTCTCCAGTTGTTACTGTCAGTGGAGAAGGTTCTCCAAAGTCCATTGTTTTGGGTCCAGACTCTAAAGGGTACAAAAGAGAAATGTCTCTTGTTGTGTCACCCGTTGAAGTCCTTAATTTGACCACTCTTGTTACCCCGTCTGCCCCTGGTCTGAGTTCTGAAACTCTAGCCAGAGGCCAGTATTGTCTTGGAGTACTGTCATGTATGAGAACAAGGTCCCCTACCTTAATTGTGTCAGACCAATCCTTCTTAGTCATTTGTTTATGTCTCTCCCTTAGACCCATCAAGTACTCAGTTTTCCACTGTTTAATGAAATGAGCTTTAACTCTAGTTAAATGTTGTAACTTAGTCTGGAGCTCATCATGTCGTTGAGTCCAGTTTGGGTCTTCTGAAGAGTCTATATTGTAGTCCGGCAGGAGACTAACTTGTTCTCCCCGAATCAAATGATTTGGAGTTAATGGTTCCGGGTCATTAATGTTGTCACTCACATAAGTGAGTGGTCTATTGTTTATGATGTTCTCAATCTCAGCCAGGAGAGTGAGCAACCCAAATATGTGTATCTGTTTTTTGCCAATTGCTTTCTTCAAGCAATTCTTTACTGTTTGTATATTCCTCTCCCAGATAGAACCATACCAAGGAGAGGCAACCGGAATATACTTCCACTTTATGTTTGAATTTTGTATATATAATTGTGTGATCTCATAGCTTAACAAAGGTGAAGGTAGATTGCCCTAACCTAATTTGGTGAGGAATCCTACTGTGGACCTCAATTTATCTGCCCGCTCTGGACCATTTCCGGAATCTCTAGGCTGACCCCTCTAGGCTAGACTTGATCTACTCTATAGTTAGACTGGAGATATAAGGGGTGGGTTAATTGTGGACCAATTCATACAGATCATTTTTCGCATTGGTGGTCCGTGTGTGGGGAATTTACAAACCTTAACCTTACTTAACAAAAAAAAAAAAAATTGCAGAATTAGGCTAAATGGTCTAGCCTAAGCCTAAGCCTAAGCCTAACCTAATCAAGCCTAATTAGGTCTACAACCTAGGGCCTAACTAGGAAATATTTACATTTAAGGAGTCTCATTCTCTTATAAGCTTAGACCTGAGTGACACAAGTACTTGGGGGGATTAAACCAAATTTAAAACTTGACTGTTTTGTCTGTGATCTCTCTTCTCTGGTAATTTCTTCTTGTCCTATATTTCATTACGATCCCCAGTTAAACAACATTAGTGAACAAGCATTTAAAATGCATACAACTCCAAGCATCCAATTCTTCTTTTAAGGAAGAATCACTCAACAGATTTTTTCAACAGGCACATGCATTCCTTGCAATCTGTGTATATATATATATATATATGTATATATACACTGTACTCTTTACATGTGCCACAAATACACTCAACCTATCTGAACATAAGCAAGGATTGCATGGGTTACTCAAAAGGGTCTTATGGCCTACTTTGGCCATAGCCCAAACACTGAACCTTGGTCTTATGGCCTACTGTGGCCATGAGCCAAACAATAAAGGTCTTATGGCCTACCTTGGCCATGGGCCAAACAATAAGGGTCTTATGGCCTACCTTGGCCATGGGCCAAACAACTGAACCTTGGTCTTATGGCTTGCTGTGGCCATGAGCCAAACAATAAAGGTCTTATGGCCTACCTTGGCCATGGGCCAAACAATAAATGTCTTATGGCCTACCTTGGCCATGGGCCAAACAATAAAGGTCTTATGGCCTACCTTGGCCATGGGCCAAACAATAAAGGTCTTATGGCCTACCTTGGCCATGGGCCAAACAATAAAGGTCTTATGGCCTACCTTGGCCATGGGCCAAACAATAAGGTCTTATGGCCTACCTTGGCCATGGGCAAACAATAAGGTCTTATGGCCTACCTCAGGCCATGGGCCAAACAATAAGGGTCTTATGGCCTTACTTGGCCATGGCCAAACAATAAGGGTCTTATGGCCTACCTCAGCCATGGGCCAAACAATTGAACCTTAGTCTTGTGGCTTACTGTGGCCATAGCCCAAACAATGAGCCTTGGTCTTTGGCCTACCTTGGCCATGGGCCAAACATTAAATGTCTTATGGCCTACCTTGGCCATGGGCTAAACATTGTCTTATGGCCTACCTTGGCCATAGGGAAAACTATTACAAGGGTCTTATGGCCTACCTTGGCCATAGGGAAAACTATTACAAGGGTCTTATGGCCTCCCTTGGCCAGAGACCAAACAATACAAAATAAGACCCAGACTGGATAAACCAAAGACTGTTCCCAGAGACCAACTAGCTACAGCCAAACAGACAAAACTTGATACTGTAGAATCAAATGTGACCAACTGTAATACATGAACACCTACTGTATATTACAGAACTTTAATATAACTGTAGCCTCAAAGACAGTGATAAACACAGGTTGAATGATTGCCTGATTGAGGGTCCTAATCTCATTTCTGACCTTGTGAAGATCTTACTGAGGTTCAGGTTAGATAAAAAAGAACCTGTACCATCAGTAGTTGTGGATCTAAACTTGTTCAGAGATGAGGAAGGCCTTCTAAGGTGTAAAGGGAGATTAGACAAATCAAAACTGTCATACAAAAGCAAACATCCAATCCTTTTACCTAGATTTAGCTATTTGACAACATTAATCATCAGAAAAACACACAATGATGTATATCATATGGGGGTACCACATACACTAACTACATAAGAAAAACTTATTGGATACCCAAGGGAAGGATCACTGTTAAAACAGTCCTGAGTGAGTGTGTCACATGTAGGCGTATTCATGCTAGGCCCTATAGGAAACCAAATCCTCCTGCTTTGCCAGAGGAGAGAGTTACTCTCAACAGACCCTTTGAGACTGTAGGCATTGACTATACAGGAGCATTGACTGTAGGGGTGGGTGACACTGAACAAAAATGTACATTGTACTGTTTACATGTGCTGCCTCACGAGCTGTTTATTTGGATGTTGTGGAGGACCTTACAGCAGAATCTTTTGTTGCTGTCTTTAAGAGATTCTGTGCACGACATTCAGTACCCAAGACAGTTTGGACTGACAATGCTACATATTTCAAGGCTGGTATATATATATATATATATATATATACACACACACTGTATATATATATATATATATATAAATAAATAAATATATATATATATATATATATATATATATATATATATATATATATATATATATATATATATATGGGATGAATTTCACATTAAACACGTGGAATGAATGAATGCTGCAAACCCACAAGGGAAAAGAAAAACGATTCCAAGGCCTTTGGGTTTGCAGCATATATATGCGCCTCGGTGGTGTAGTGGTTAGGGTCGCTGACTACGAATCCATCGGCCCCGGGTTCGAGACCCGACGGCAACCGGCGCGCAGCAAAACCCAGCTGTTCATCCTCCCACACAATAAAATAAAGTGGTTGGTAGATAAATGGGTACCCTAGGTGGCCTAGTGGTTAAGACGCTGGGCTGCTGATGGGGCGTGGTTCGGATTCCACGTTAAACTGTAGGTCTAAGGTGGAGTGAAAAGCTTGACCTTCGTCAGGATGAACAATTCGGGCGGAAGCTAACCAAGGGTATATATATATATATATATATATATATTATGCGCCTCGGTGGTGTAGTGGTTAGCATCGCTGACTACGAATCCATCGGACCCAGGATCGAGACCCGATGACGTCAGGCGTCGCACAGCAAAACCCAGCTGTTCAGTAGTTTCGGGAATCTTTCACCATTATGACGACCCCAGTCAAGAGGGTTCGTGTCGCGACTGACTCGTGGCTCCTTTGAATAGATGTCTAATTCTTTTTGATAACTCTTCTGACTATTTTGATAGGTGGAGGCACAGCCTCATCGAAATAACTCCATAAATTAACCTTTGGCTTCTTTTTCAAGGGTTCTTGATCTTCTCGTGAAACAAAATCAGTTGCTTCATCGCCATAGGTTGTTTATATTACGAGCAAGACTAGCGTTAGGTGATGCAGACATAATGATTATCTCATTTTTACATACTCAGGCACTGTTTTGCAAGCAAATTTGAAACGAGAATCTAAAACGTGAGAAATCATGCGAGTAATGTCTGCCTTCCATTGCCTGAAACGATTCTGAAAATTTTCTATTAAATCGTTTTTCATAGTATGAACACCTGCATTATAAGTTATGTTAGGCAAAAATACCACGACACCTGTTACATCGGGAGACACCATATAAAGACCATGTGAAGACAAGAAGAATCAGAGGAAAAGTCATTCGTTAATTTTTCACATTGACTAAGAAGCTTTACAATATAGTGGACCGGCCAAAATTCAAAAATCGACTTTGAGCGGCGTTTTTTGTTAATAGCTGGCACCCATGCTAAATCAATGTACCTGTGGGTGAGGAATAAAATGCAGGTGGATGCCACTCTCGCTTTTGGCTTTGAAGGTCATTTTCGAGGTCAAACTGTGCAAAAAATATATTTTCTAATTTTAATTTAAAAAAAATATTCTGAGCCAATTGGTTTGACCAAATGTTTCATTTTGCCACACTTAGTGATAAAGAAGTATGATGACACGCTTATTCCATCCGAATTACCAACTCAAGGTCAAATTCAAGTTAATCACGACCGAAATTGTGCTAAAAATTTGTGATTTTTTATTTTAATTGGCGAAAAAAAACATTGAGCAAGTCTGTTTGTCAAAACAATTTATTTTAACATGATTAGTGCCTAATAAGTTTGATGGCATGAATTAAGTACTCACAGTAACAGAATTATCACAACTAAATCACAAAGCAGTAAATATAGCCCCATAACTATACAGTTTACACTAGTAACATCTACAAGTTCACGTTTCTTGATGAACAGCACCGAAATGCTGCACTGACAGTCACAATTGTGTGGATTGCAATCACTTAAGAACAGAGTTATTAGTTCCTTACAGCACATTCCAGCTTCTCTCGATTTCAGCCCGGAAGAGAGACATAGATCTACTGTCCAGCTGGGTTACAGCAACCGCTGTCGTCACAACCACAAGCTGTCGTACACTTCATCCTTTTCCTGAAGCAGTTGCATCTAGCTGTCTTGCACTTTTTCTTGCAACCACAAGCAACAAGCTCCAGGCAGGCTTCAGGGATTGGAGGAAGTCTTGTCCACACTGGTAGGAGGCTCCCATCTTCCAACTTCCAGGCTGAAGTGTCCACCGGATCTTCAACATCTACGTGCTCTTTGTCAGCCTGGAGCCATATTTTGGCCTGATAGTTTGCCCGCTTGGCGTGGAGCTCCAGGGCATCCTTTGTCGGTGGGAGCATTTCCAGAGTCTTCTTGGCCTTCCCAAAAAGGTGAACTCTGGCGTCATCAACTGTGTTGTTCCGGGGTGCCATACAAATGACACACAAACTTCTCAACATCTGCGATATCCCCATCTCGACCAATGGCGTGCAGCAGGAGTGGGTGGTCACTGAACACCTTCCAACACTTCTTTTTTCCATGACCACTGAAGGACGAGACTGTGTCACACCCGGTCAAAGCGTGGAAGCTGACCAGGTTGTCCCTGACTGGGGGCGACAAACTCTTGAATACATCGTGCACGGGGTAGCATTTTCGGTTCTTGGCCGTTCCGCACAGCATCCACACTTCAGCGACCTTGGTGCAAACGAAGTGAATCAGCAGCACCATTACATCAGTATCTCTGCACACTACCAGTATTCGTTCATAGCCCTGGGACGCTGCATCACATGAGTGAAGGATGAGCCTGGTGTCCGCCTCTTCATGGTTGCTATGCAGTGGAACGTCATGTCGCCTGGTTGACCGTACTTCAGTGGCTTCAGAGAAGCCACCCCCTGTCACCAGCTGACATCTTTCTTGAAGATCTCTGCCCTTCTCAGTGATGACGTTAGACAGAAACAAGGCTAGGTCAGCCTTGTTTGTATCCAGGGCCATGAAGTTTTTCCACACTTCAGGCAGTGGAACTTGTGGGCCATCAATGACTTTCCGAATCGGTTTTTCTTGCTTGCACGCTTTGTCCTGGTAACTGCTTTGATCGATCCTTCCCCTGCGTACCGATCAAAGATGACATCAACTTTGTTGTGTGTTCATTGAAATAACTCGTCACGGCCTTGAAGAACACTTCAGCATAGTCGCCGAATGTCCGACAGCCGCCAGGCTTGCCAAGAGCTTGGATGAGTGCATGGCCATCTATCATCACACAGGTCTTCAGATCAGAGGTTGGAACCTCTGAGCTTATGGTCTGCTGAGCCATCAGGATGTTCATCAGCTCAGACTTCGATGTCGAATTCATCTCTCCTCCTGCCTTCGCCAGACTAAATGGGACTGGGGACAGTTCATGCTTCAAGACGTTGACCATCTCCACCATGCGACCTGCGGTCGCGGCATTCAGGAGCCGCTGTAGTAGCTTTCTGTCAGCTTTGATGGTCTTCTGCATGTTCTGCTTGGTGGAAACTGTAGCTTTGTACACATCAGCGAAGGTTTTCGACCGATGTTTCTTCATCGTTTCATGGAAGCCTACTATCTGTTCAATCAGTCTCTCCTTCATGAAGCCGATTACATGCTGCTTTCCTCGATCCTGAGCTGTCAGCAGGTTCTCCACAACATCTGTGGGTGCAGTGTCTTTGGTTGCCAGTGAAACAAGTGGGATGTTAGTGGCGGCATCTGTATCTCCTGCTTCACTCACGTGAACTCTGAAGACGTCAAACTGCTTCAACTGCTGAACTAGCTTCATGACATCATGAGCGTCACGCCTAGTGCGAGAAGGCAGACTGTCAACCCGAGTGAAGGTGGCTTCCCCATCATCATCTTGAAGATTGAAGAGGCATCTTGTGTCTTGAGAGATGCGTGACCGCTCTGACCATGTGATGCAGAACCTGTCTCTTGCTTGGTCATTCTTTGTGATGCCGATGATACCATTGTGCATCTTGCATGTACGATTTATCCATTCGGTTGCCTGATCAGCTGGAACTTGGTTGAAGCGCTTCGCCGTCCTCTTGACGACAAAGTTCCCATTACAGAACTCTGCATGAACTTCTGGTGCTGACTTCTCAAGACCTCTCATATCAGCCAAGTAGACCGGCCCCCAACGTGCATAGTTTGTGTGGTCATAGATAGTTAGCCAAGGCAGCATTGCAGCAAAGGCTTCTATGTGGAGACTCCACATGCCATCTCTCTGAGCTCTGATGAAGGCCAGTAGGATCTCTACCATTTCCATGTAGGATGACCACAGCATGAAGTTGGGATTTTCAGAGTGCTGGTCATTGAATTCCTCCATGAGACTGTGGAATTTCTCATCTGCCAAAACGTCTGAGAAGTTGTCAACAGCATCGCGCATCTCATCTATGTCAGCTCTGTCTTTGAAAAGCGAAGCAACATTGAGGGCAAGCTGTTTGACGTTCTCATCTCCGTTGCCAGTTGCAGCCAGCCATGACTCAAACATCTGCCACTTGATGCGCCACAGTGCCTCATACGTCAGCTGGTGACCTCTCACAGCTCGGTAGTAGGCCTTGCCGTCCAGCATTGTCTCAGTGGTGTTAGCCGCGTACACACCTGCCTCTGTCCATAAGTCATCAAGTCCCACACTTTCCATGTGTTGACCAATGGCTTTCAGAAAGTTGAAGCAGATATGGAGGCCTCCCATGAGCAAGACCACGTTGGCAAATTTCGAGTTTGCCCAGACTAGTTCCTTACCCCTGCTGTACAGAGGCTGATCAGCAGTGATGATGGTGTACTTCTGGCTGACATACTCAGAAATGGCCATGAAGCGATTGATGACGGTGGTCATGGTGTCATTGTCATCTGCTGGTGCCTGCAGGATTGGCAACATCCCGGCGGTCGTTACTGGTGGATCCGCAGTGCTGACAGATTGATTGAATGCTCCCCAGCTTGGAACGGACATCGCTTCATCATGGATGCGTGACACCACCCAGGCCAAGTTCCCTCTCAGGTTCATGTGACAAGTCGTCTATGTCAGTGTCGTAGCCAGGAGGAGATGGCCTCTTGCCAGATGGGAGGGTAGCCTGGTCCAGCCTTTGGAACTCCTGTAGGTCATCAGGTTTGATAGATTTCGATCTCTTGTGCTTGCCACCCTTTTGGCCATGACTCTGCTGTGGAGGGGGGCCTCTCTGCCATACCATCAGTTGAGTGCTGTGGAAGGTGTTCTTCCCGTCTAAGGTTGACTCCAAGACATCTATGTTGTCACAAGAGCAGTGAATCATTCTCTCTTTGACGATGGTGTCAGGGATGTAGACACATCCATTCTCAGCATACCTCTCCAGGATGTTCTGAGCGATGGTGGTGTCTATCCTTCTTACAGTGTCGATACCAATAGTGTGATTTGCCGCGTGGAACAGATCTAGGAGTGCTTCTGAGCGGGTGGCTTGGTGCAGAGTAAGACCCAAGCCCACATGCTTTGGTGTCAACTTTCGTCGGTTGGAGACTGCATAGACTATGTCCTGGGCAATGCTACACACACTCTGCTTCACTTTCTGGTCCTCTTCACTTCCCTCATCCACAGCATCCATTCCCCAAAGAGCAATCGTAGAAACAGGTACAGACTGTCGGGTATGACGCGATCAACATGTTCCTGATCAAGACCTTGCCATGTCTCGGAGTGTCCAGGAGTTTCAAGAAGATCTTGTCGAACCTTCAGAGCCACGTGTACCATATCTTGGAATATGCTGCTAGTGGCACACATGCGGACATCAGCATCTTCATCTTCAGTAGACTCTGACTCAGAGGTGACAGGACCTTGTTCACAAGACTTAGCCAGTGCTTTGGAGATGATGAAATCTGAGCTCTCTCCAGGGTAAATCAGCAGCGGGCCCCTTGACAATGGGCGTACATAGCTGGCGTTTGATCCAAGCAGCCTTTGAACATCTTCGTAGAACGTTGTTCTCCTGGAGTATTTCACGGTGATGCCGGTGTCATTACACATACTCTCGTATCTGTCCCAGACGTCTCCCATGTCGTATACGTGACCACGAGACAGGCCTACTGTCAAGTCTTTGCACAGCTTCGTCATGCACTCATTTTCAGGCCCTTGCTGCTCCTCTGACACCGCTTGTTTTCTAGTACGTCTCTCAAATGTCACCAAACATGCCAGATGATAGCAGCCTTCAACTGCAATCACATCACTCACCGCTGACAACGGTATGCTCATGACAGGGTCGTGTTTGGCACGCTGGATCAAGTCATCTGACTTCTCCATTGTCTCCACCCTGTGCAGTTTCTTTGTGGTCTTCTTTTGGCAAAACATGCAGAGGGTCCAGTCAATCACTGGTGTTGAACGTCTACGCTTTGGGGGAAAAGCCTGAGAGCCTGCACTTTTTGTGGTCGCCGATGCACCCATGGTCTGCTGCTGACTTCGCAGCCTTTTGAGTTTGCCTTCAGAGGTGAATAAAGAGTAGCATGATTTATGCCACTTGAGTTCCAATGCATTGAAATCATCCTTGGAATGACTTTCCAGTCTTTGTAAAACATCAAGATAGTAGGTATCTCCCAGGTTCTTTCTCTCATCGCCCACAGTCATAGTTCTTGCTTTTCCTTCTGCTGATGCTGTGCGCAGGTCACCAGCGCTGCTTTGGCAGAAGAAGCAACAATCCTCACTGACATCCTGACGTTTCCTCTTGCGCTTGATGACAGCTACAGGGTCCATTGCTGATGAGCTCCCTATCTGCAAAGACAAGTGGGAATGGCAGTATGTAGTAGCCACAGATATATTGAAACAATTCGAAACATACCTATCCTTTAGCAGTATTATTATTATTATTATTTTACCAGCTGGCACTGTCTGCACTCTTTTAATTGCATATACCAAACCAATGTCTGGCCAGCCAGTGCATGAAAATATTCAACATGTGAAAGTATGCTATTACTTGTACTATGGTAGTAGTAGGCACATGCGCACCTCACCCCAGCATGCTAAATGTAGTTTTAATGGAAATAAAGACATCCAGAGTCATAGTTACATTCAATTATTATCCATAAAATCACAAAAATATGCTTTATGTGCTAATGATACACCTTTAAACACGTTGTTACATAGAGCCACCACTGAAATGCAAAAATTCGGAATTTTTCAGAATTTGACTTTTGTAACCTTGTATGGGACCTTCAAACCCAAAATTGAGAGTGGCATCCACCCACATCTTGTTTGGCATCCTCAATACTACTTATCTAAGGGGGTGCCTGCTATTAACAAAAACGCCGTTAAGTTTTTTCTAGAGGACTTTTCAATGTTTAGCCGGCCCACTAATACACTGAATTAGAGTCCACTGATGATTATTGAAGGTTGCTACAGTATGTCATAGTCCGAGGCGTATGCAACAACCGCAGTTTTTCGTTGAAGAAGTCGTTGTAACATATACAATGTACAGTAGAGTTCCATTGGGTGATAACGTCTCTTATAAGTTTGTTTTCGGGTAAATTATGTTGCTTCTGGAATTCCTTAAGTCTGTCAAAGGCTGGAGATGAATAATTAAAATGCAACAGATTGGGCGCGCAATTGCACATATCTCTGAAACAGACTTCTGGCTAAGAAGGGCTTCATCAACTGCAAGTGCTAAAGTATGATTTGCACAAGCAAGGGGAGTAATTTTGAGAACGCTAACAGCTTTAGTAATATTACAGCCATTGTCGTGCACAACTGCATGCACACGATCGCTCTTTATTGACCATTCTTGCAATATAAAAGTCAATGCAGTTGCAAATTTTTCAGGAGTATGGGGATCTGGCAGATTTTTGGTGGCTAAAAAAAGCTGCTTTTACTCACATTTACTATTAATTCCATGTGCTGTCAAACTGATAAAGGCTTCAATTTTTTATAGTGACGCCCAATAACCCAAATAAAACTAATATTTGGAATTCGGTATTCGGCCGAATAGTTTTGCACCAAATATTCGGTATTCGGTAAGTTTTAGTATTCGGTATATCCAGAGCTGGGCACCGCAAACTCAAAATCACTTCCGCAATCGCAAATCCGCAAACTCAAACCTTACCTTCCGCAACCGCAAATCCGCAAACTTCTTGCCATTTTTGGTGCCGCAAACGCAAATCCGCAAACGCAAACCATATTTCCAATTTTTACAGTGCTGGGCACTTCCGCAAACACTTCCGCAAACCGCAAATTCCGCAATCGCAATTTTAACTATAAAAAGTATCCAAAACATTAGAGAGGTATAAAAAGTTTTTATATCTTTTTAATGTTTAATGTTTTAGCCTTGTTTTTAAAAAACAAGGCTAAATAATTTATTACAATAAATCACTATTGTAGAAGAAATAAAAATACTACATATATTGATATATTATATTGAACAAAAACATCTCCTGCAAGTAAATATTAAATAAATTAAATAATAAATTTAATCATTTGAATTTCATAAATTTTGAGACGTAGACACGTTAGAGAAGACTGTACTGTAACTGTAGTAACTGTACACACATTACATTACACAAGTTAAATTAAGTTAACACTGCCTGCCAGCCAATTGGCGGCCAGTGACAGCAGCGTCACAGCACTAGCGGGCTTGGCCAGTGGCCACGTGGGAAATTTGCGGAAAGATTTGCGTTTGCGGTCTTAGTTCCGCAACGCAAATTCACTAATTTGCGATGACTTTGCCGCAAACGCAAATCCGCAAACGAAAAACATACTTCCGCAATTGCGGAATTTGCGGTTTGCGGAAGTGTTTGCGGAAGTGCCCAGCTCTGGACCGTATATCCCTAATACTCGTATATATAATGTTACACACAGACCATGCATGGAACAAGGAACTCTTCTGGGAAAATTAAATCCACTATAGTCTGAATAAATAATGGTAAATGACAAATACTAAAGTTTTTCTTTTTCGTGATGGAACTCCAACGTGAGCAACGGGTCATGACCGGGTCATGATTTAATTTTCCCCGAAGAGTTTCTTGTTTCATGCGCAGTCTCTGTAACATAAAAGTTTCTCAGGTGACCATTCTGAGTTGTATCGTGTATACTGTGTATATACAGCATATTAGGGTGAGCCACATACATATATGGTAAAAAATTAAAATGCACAAATAAGAGCTCTTGATGCATTTTCTCATTTCTTATATAGAAAAAGACCAGACCAGATTTTGAGCTAAATCCATTAATATTTACAGGTGGCGCAAATTTGAAGAAATTTGCCACCCCAAATTGTACTGTATAATGTATAATGATACTAAGGCTTCGAGTTGCGCCATCTCTAAATATGCATGAATCGATCTAGTGTTTTATTTTCAACATCAGTAGTGGTTGTGGAATATGGGCAAATGTCATGAGAAATATATTTTTCATTTTCATTTTTTTGGACCACCTTAATAATTATATGTTGCAAACTCACAAGGAAAAGGAAAAAATGATTCCAAGGCCTTTCCTGTATTCAGCAGTACACCTCGTCATTCTCTGACGAGGTGCATTACTGAATACACAAAAGAACTTGGAATAATTTTTTCTTTTTCCTTGTGGATTTGCATCACTCATTCGTTTCACGTGTTTAATTGTGAAATTCATCTAAATAAAGCTGGGAATAACGTTAATGAAATTATATTTCATTAAAAAATCTAAAATGAACGAACCAAGAAAATAGTTTTACTTACAATGATAAAAAAAATAATGTACATTACCCAAGTTATTAAAAAGTTTACCTGTAACATAAAACAGTAAATTTGAAAAAAAAATGGTGATAATTTAAATGATAAAAAGACTAAAATAAGATAAAAGAAGAAATAAAAATAAAAAGCTTAAAAAAAAGGTAAAAAAGAAAACGAATCGTTTTTTAAAGGGAAAACTAATTAAAAAAGTTCCACGCAGATTTCTTGCTACCAAAAGTTGAGATATGAAATTCATTTCTGTAATTCTGGTTAAATTCTTTCATGCTCCAACAACAATATAACATGCAAATTTTTATATTATTTTATTTCAGATTTTTGTCATGGGAACAAATATTTACATGAAATAAAAATATACGTCAATGTTTTATTTTTTAATATTAGATTTTGAAAAAATAGAATTTTGACTTTTTATATTGAAATGTAACGTATTTACCGTCTTTTACCATTCCTTTTTATATTTTAAAGATGCATCTATTATATATACTGTATATGCGACACATAACCATAAATATTCGACACTAAATCGAAAGGTTTTTGTTTCAAATTTAAGAAGAAACATCTCGTGTTTGACGTGTATGTAGCTGCTGCGGAAGTCATGAATCCATATTTTTTCATTGCAATTTTCCTTAGTCTGACCTTCTAAAGTAAATACAGGAAACTCTGTATTATTATTATTATTATTATTATTATCATTATTATTATTATTATTATTGTTATTATTATATCTGACAGTGACTACGTTTCTTCATATATAATCTAAAATTACCTTACAAAATTAACTACAATTGCAGAACGAAATATTTTCACCTACATTATATGTATTTTGAGATCCATTTACAAAATGACAGGTCAAACGCTATCACTGGCAGGGCTTTGATGGAGCACGGATTAGGGCGGAGTGAAAAACTCATTTTTCGAATTTTCAAATTGGCTAGTGTGGAAAATGTGTGGAGTAGTGAGGAAATAAGCTGGTATAAATTTAAAATCATAACATTAATATCTTCAGGTGCCACAATGACCTTCAATATTGAAAAAAATTGAAAAAAGCAGATTTTAACCAATAATTACAGAAGAGTCCACGATGCACAATAGACAAGAATTTATTCACACTTGTATAAAAATAGCTCAGTCAACCTTTAAAAAAAGTTTCTATTCTCTAAAAACAGTTTTCTATAGTCAGCTCACTCAGCTGTCACGTGAGTACCTCGGTTCAGTGTAGCTGTCGCTCTCGTAGCAGGTGGGTGTTCTGTTGTTGGCGTTACTCAGATAGTCTAAACTATATTTCTTATATATTTTGCATTTCTGTATTGTGTTGCCCTAAGTTTGCCATGTACTATTAACTGAAATTAACGTATAATTGATATTAGCTCTTTCTTTTTCAGATTTGTATACTTTCAAAATGTCTCGAGTTTGTGCAAAATCAACCAGGGCCTCAACTGAGTGCCCCATGTTTGGTATGGGGGAAGATTTGTGGCACAGGAATCTTCCTACATACGAAGGAGTTTTTAAATATTACTTGTTTGTAAGAAACGATTTGAAACATAATACTAATAAAGATCCTTCAATATCTCAAATATTAGAACAAGTTGTTGATAAATTGAAAACAATTTGGGAAAGTGCTTCCGTCCCAATTCTGTCAGACAGGCGAATTGAAACAATGTTCAGAAGCTACCACGAAAAGTATCGTGTCATTATGAAGCCATACCAAAGCAGAAAAAATTCTGAAGCTTACAAAGCAAAGATTGATATGTTCAAAAAAGAAGCACACACGAAACTTTTTGACATTGCAGCGTGCAAGTGCAAAGTACTAACACAATGTTCTTGTCCCAAAGAAAAAACGGTTCCAAAGGAAGAAGTGGCGTTCCTCTTAGATCAAAGGAGTGAAAGAAAACTGTTTATTGATAGAGTAGATATTACACTCTCAAAGAAAAAAGCATCTACGTTGCTAAGAAAGCAAAAAGAAGCTGTGAGGCTCACCAAAGAATCTTCACAGGAGAAATTGCAGGATACAAATGTTGAATTATCATCATCGACATCAAATAGTGAAAGTGAATCTGGCGAAATATCAGACGATACATTTCCAGAGCCAGTTAGCTCGAAGAGAAAGCTCGAACAACCTGAAGAACAATTATTCAAGAAAAGGAAAACTACAAATCTACCTTCAGTGGCTACTGCTTGTGACAGGACTGCAGTTTCAGATCGAGCTGCAGCATTCATTGTTAGTGCAGTATTGCAAGATATTGGAGAAGTTTCTATTGACAATACATCTGAAGTAGTGGATAGGAGTAAAATCAGAAGAGAAAGACAAAAGAAGAGATCAGAAATTATGAAAGATCAAAATCAGGTCCCAATCAGAGGAATCTATTTTGATGGTCGAAAAGATTCTACACTCTTCCAAGAAAAAAAAGAGTCCAAAGTATATCAGAAGAAGGTAACAGAAGAACATATCACTTTAGTGAGAGAACCTGGTTCAGATTATTTGGGCCATTATTCTGTGAATTCTGGATCAGCTGAAGAAATATGCAAAGGAATGTTTGAGTATATTGGAAATAATGACATGAACCTGGAAAACCTTGTTGCCATTGGATGCGATGGTGCAGCAGTCAACACTGGAGAAAAGGGAGGCGTTAAAGGCTTATAGAATTGAAGCTGAAGAAGCCAGTTCAACATTTAGTGTGCCAGCTCCATGCCAATGAATTGCCATTACGCCATTTAGTTGCAAAGCTGGATGGAAAAACATCTGGCCCCCGCGGATTCACCGGTCCTATGGCAGGGAATTAGAGAACTGTGAGAGTCTTCCTATTGTCGAGTTTGAAAGGATTGATGCTGAGGAACCAACTGTAGACTGTGAAGATCTTAGCACCGACCAAAAATATCTAATTGATATTCATCAGGCCATAACAAAGGGATATTGCTCTCCAGATCTTGCTCATCGTAGTCCAGGCAAAATGGCACATTCACGATGGCTGACTACAGCAAATCGTTTGCTTCGTCTATACGTTTCAACTGTAAGTCCATCTGAGAACCTCATGAACATTGCTTCTTTTATAATGAAGGTCTACATCCCAATGTGGTTTTCTATTAAGCAAAGTACGTCTTTTGTCAATGGCTCAAAACATGTTTTCAAAACTATTGAACTAACAAGAACACTGAATGACGAAGTAAAGGATATTGTAAACCCTGTCATACAAAGAAATGCATTTTTTGCAAATCCAGAAAATATTCTAGCATCAATGATTCATGATGACCGCAGCGCCATAAGAGAATTAGCGTGGAGGCGAATAAAGAAAGCAAGGCAAACAAACAAGGAAAAAGTTGTGAGGCGTTTCACAGTACCTGTTATTCAATTTGAAGCTATGAATTCTTCAATCTCATTTTCTGTCAGGTGTCTTGTCACAGGTGACAAGACACCTGACAGAAAATGAGATTGAAGAATTCATAGAAAACAAGAGTACCCCTCCATTCGAGAAATTCCCTTGTCATACACAAGTAGTAGAAAGAATGGTAAAATTAGTGACTGAAGCATCATCAAAAGTATTTGGATTGAACGCGCGAGATGGCTTCATAAGATCAACACTTCAGTCACGTAAAAAAATGCCATCATTCGAAAGTAAAGTTGAATATAAAGTTTAAATAAAACGTTAATAGAAAAAAACATGCGCAAGGATGGGTGGTTGGGAGGGCATGGGTGGAGCTCGACACGCAGCCACCTCCTCGTGGTGAGTTCTGGATTATTTAGATCATTAATCAAAAGAACATTGATCTAAATAAACTAAGAGCTGCGTAATTCAGTAACTATTTTGGTAATTGGAACACTTAATATATAATAATAACAAGTAAGTTTCAGTTATTGTACTAATGCAGAATATAAGAAAATCATTATATTTCACTTTTTTCGACGGCTTTGTGGCACCTGAAGATATAATTTCGCAGGATTAATATTTATGCACAGTCATTATCTATAGCACCACATATTTTCCGCACTAGCCATATTTGAATTTCGAAAAAAAGTTTAAAAACCTCATTTTCGATCTGCCCTAGCACGGATCCCACTCTTTACTGAAAATACTTGATTTGCTTCAACAGTCAGTCGGAGGTCGCCGTTCTTCCCAGTCCTGGCACTGTTGGTTCATCTGGCACTCTTCTCGTCCACCTTCGACTTGAAAACTAAAATCGTTGAGGTTTCGGCTGGTGGCACTGGCTGATGCAGTATGCAGCTCTAAGGTAGTTCATCGAAAAGTCATGTCTTTTCGTAGAGGAGATTCCTCATCAGCAACATCTTCACTCATATAAGAACATTCTTAGACGTGCGGCACGATTACATGAAAGCCTGTCCCTAGGTTATAGCGAGCACCTGAACCCAGGGTTGAGAATTAACATATATACGTGTGTAATAATGTAAGTTTTTTCATTTCTCATTGTATCAGATTCTCGGAGATATTGGTACCTCTACTTGTCTTTCGAGACTATAGATCCTGAAGGGGCGGAGGTGGGTTCTAGAGTACAGTTGTCCGATTCCGGAGAGGTCGTAGAAATTATTCATAAAAGACCTTCGAATTAGTTTAGTAATGCTTGTAGCATCAGAAAAAGACTATAGTGGACAGCGGTAATCGAGATTGCCCTGTACAATTTGTTTATAGAAGTGGAAGAAGCAGTCTCTTCCTTGGAGGAGTAAGTTGTGAGAACCCATCCTAACATTTTGCTAGTTTGGTTGACTACGTTGTTGATATGGGTTTTGAAAGTGGCGTCCTCATACTTGGTAACACCAAGGTCACGTAGTGACCATTATTTATCTGTTCATTGATAAACGGTGTCAAAGTCCATCTGAAGTAGTTGCCCAGCGTCTACCTTTGTCACTTTTCGTCCCTCTCTTTTCGTCATCGGCAAAGTACCTTGGGAGGAGTGATTCATCCCCACATCGTTGTTTGATGAGTATGAAAAAGAGGATGCGGCCCAGGATTGAGTCCTGGAGGCACCTGATTTGGTTCTCACTGGGTCAGACATGGTACCGTTGACCATAACGACTTATTTCCTCTTTTGCCAAAAATATAGCCACCCACTATCCCACTTTTCCTAAACATCTTGCAAAAAATATCGAACTTATCGAACGCTTTGGTATACTGCACCAATGTCGATTGAGTAAGTGTGGATCTACCTTATCTGAACCCGTGTTGAGTTCACTTGAACAAGTTACATTTGCGGAGAAGTTTCCCAGTTGTAGCTTTACTACTTTCTCGAAAGATTTTGTGAGGTGGCTTGTCAGTGTCACCAGGTTGTAATTCTTGGGGAGGATCTTATCACCACCCTTAGATATCGAGGTGACTGTGACGCAGTTGATTCTGTCGAGCGTTTCTCTAGTGTTCAGGGACTCCATTCATAAAAATGCAAATGAGGGTGCAACTCCTTCTTTAGGAAGAATGCACAGAATCCATCGGGACCAGGGGCGACCGTCGGTGAGATCAAGCTCATGGCCTTCAGGAAGTCTGCTTCAGTAAAGATGATGTCTGAGGGTAGCGATATAGTGGTGGGATAAAGGAGGAGGGAAGAGAAGAAGAAATGGTCAGTGTTGTTTACCTTGTCCTCTTCACTTGGTGTAGAGTAAACAAACTTAGGTCCGTAGTCCAAAATTTCACCATCTTTTCAAGATTACTTCTTCCTCTTTGACTTGAAGTGGTACAGTATGTCTTCAACCAATTTTATTTTAGTCAAATTTACAGAAAAATTTGCAGATTTTACTTAATTGAATGTACTTCATCGTTCCTTCTTTCTCCGTTCAGTTTCATAGAATGCGGAAAGATGGTCATTCACGTGCTTGAATGTAGCCAGTAGCTTTTCCATTCCATTAATTGTGGCAAAATTTATTTTGGAATATAGACTGCACTTCTTTTTGAAGAGTCTACGGTAGTCACGCGGTATTTTTCGGTGGAGGGTCGGACTTTGCAAACTTTCTTTGTTGTTATTGAGGGATATTTGGTTTTTGACTGTGTGTACTTGACCGAGTGACAATAGCATTCCAATTCACTTTGAAGAATTTGTCTCAGAGTGTCAGTTATTCCATGAACGACAACCTGACACGTTATTGCCAAATCACCGAATCAGGGTGTCGTTCATGGAATAACATATAACTGACAGGACACCCATGAGAACGGACTTTCGATACATCGTCTTTATATTAAAATATGATACAACTCTCAAAGAAAATGAAAACGCTTCCTTCTCTAAAAGACCAACTTATTCCTTGAAAAGGTCTTGTAAGAGACGAAAGCGCTCAGAATCGTTTTTAATTTTCTTTGCGGGTTGTGTCTCATTAATAAAATTCACGTCAAAATTGTGAATTATCACCCATATATATATATATATATATATATATATATATATATATAAAGATGGTCATTATTGTACATACAGCAAACATAAAAAGATAATGTAGACTTCTTAGGCAGCGAAAAACGGGGATCATTCTTCTTTGCTAGACATAGTTACAAGAAAATTTTCTTGCGTTTGAAAAGTGTCGAATCTTTACTGCGAAGCGTTCTCCCATACAGACCGTAAGACTCATTACATATACTAGTTCTTCGTTCACCTTTCTTTGGCTTGGGACTGTTTGTGCTGAAGCGGCAGCAGCGTAGATGAGGTATTGACTTACTGACCTTCATAAGTCCACAGATTCTCATTTTTATTTACGCTATGAATGTATTTTTCTATTTAATAATTAAGGTTCAGTCGTCGAAAGGGGTCCCTGCATAACATCAAAGAGGAATTGAAAAAGACCTTGTGAAAATTTAAAGTGGAAGAAGGTATATACTGTACAGTAGAGTGACTCACAGTTCGAATAAATGATCGTGGAAATTCATGAGTGCTGAGCTCGGTGGCTGGACCGTAAAGACACGCTCGACGATCACAAGATTCGATCGGTCGACTATGGATTCGGAAAAATTACGCAGTTTAGTGCGCTTTATGGAACAACGGATATTATTATACCAATTCACGGAAGACGAGAGAGCCAATGCCACGGCGACGTGCCAAACTAGGAATTTTATTTGAAATGCTCTTATTATTTATTAATTTTATGTTTTGGTTTCCAGTAATGCTATTTACTGCAGTCTTCGCGCATCCACCCTATACTATTTTCAAAATACAGGGTGGGCCGTAAGTCGCTTTACCGAAGTGAGTTTCATCATAATACGAAGGTAAAGCGACTTATGGTTCATCCTCTATATTGCGAGCGGGAAAATCCGTGTAGTGCTAACTAAAAATGATTTAGTTGTATATCTGATAGGAATATAAGTTGTATATCAAATAGAGGATGAAAGACTGATTAATACGAAGAAAAAGTAGACCTGAATTCCTATTAACTAAAGGTGAATGAGCTTAATTTTATATTCGTGACTGATTCGACTACTCTTAGGGATGGGTAAAGCAATCGTAGAAAATTGGGTGATAATTGAATGGGTTTGAATGATCCCATTTTAAAGGACGCGACAGAGGTCCGCTCGCTTCTGTTGGCTGGAAAAGAAATTTCGAGAGAAACTTTGGTAACTGCGAGAGCGAAGGCAGATTTACATCTTTTGAGGGCCAAATAATACATATTCTGTTTCGTTGATAATTCAGACGAGAGGAAACACCTTACCACTATTATCTGTGATGCTTCTGGTGACGTTCTTAATTTGACCGTCTTTATAGGAGCAGAAAACACGCAAATATATATTACAGTCTAACGGGAGACAGTAAAAAAAGTAACGAGGTATTTACGGAACAAATAACTTCACAGACGGTTAAAAGGATGAACTGTCTTATTTAAATCAGTAAAATAACAGTTTACCTTTGCTTTTGAGGAAATATATAGTACTCAGACCAGCTAATGATGTGGCCCAATGCTTTAACTCCTGTACTATTCATAATAACAGCATCTGCGGGATTCGAACCCCCAACCTCAGTGTCTTCACCTCGCCTACAATGAAATAGTGATACCCACTGAGCTACGGATGCTGGTCAATCATTAGATACGTAAAACATTGAAAGTAAAGCGAGCAATAATTTATTTTTAAGTTAATTTAATAGTATCTATGCATATACATCAATATAAAAATAGGAATTATAATGGAATCAGTCTAGTTATTTCACTGATATGAAATATGGACGTTTTTAATACAATTTGCCTAAAACAATAAATACATTTTGCTTAAAAATGATGAATATTTTTGTTCAGACGAAAAAGCGGAAGGAAAATTAATAAAGTACATAAAGCTGTTAATTAATGAGATCATAATTTCAATACATGATCAATAATTTACAATATTAAGGGATATTGTGTAGTCACGTCGCAACATCGCTTCCCGTTTGATCAAGGATGTTAAACGACGGTGTCTCTGTTCAGTAGTTGAATGGGGAACGGTTCTCAGTGTTAAGATTATGAAGCGACCGGTGATTCGAATCTCGAGTAAGGTCGTAGATTCCCTCCTTCACGTGTCGTTTGCCATTGCGAAGGTTAAATAATTCCGAAACAACGACATTTAAAATCTTAATTGTTAGTGTTATTCATTAGTGTTATTCATCAATGTTATTCATTAGTGTTATTCATCAATATTATTCACTAATGTTATTTATCAGTGTTATTCATATACATAAATGCGTGTAAATAACATAATGAATAAGCATTTTATGTGTTTTTATAAACTGTGTACCAATATCAAAAATATAATCTAAATAACAAACTCTCCCATTATAAACACGTATATTAAATCAAATGACCTCATTTGCTGGTAATAGTAAATAGTTTAATAATTAGTAGAGCTATATATAGCAACACCTTTTTAAAAACAAAAGATAAGCAAGGAAACAAATAAATAAAGAAATAGAGAATAACGTAATGATTTAAGCCGCAAATACGTTCATAAACGGTCATAAATTTACGTGTTCCAAACGTACATAAACTTACATAGCTTTAATGAAGGTCACATAACATTTAAATTGCATTTGATCTCTGGGAAATTGGCCTCATATTGCAGTCCACTAGCATTAAATGAGGCGGAGAATTAGTTCAATTATCAATTAAAACTTATATTATAATTACTTTAATATAATAGGCCTATGTTTTATGGACTGAATTGCTACCAATTTAAGTTAGTTAATTTATAATTATAGCATTATTGTAATTATTAAGTGGGAGCATTTTAATATACGGAGGGTTGACCAAAGTAAATAGACACCACGATGATTGTCCTCAAGAACAACTGACAAAAACTCATCAATGGAATGCCAGAACGTATGTCAGTTTTACGTAATGAAGGGGAAAGCAACAAAATTCTAAATATGTATACTGATTCAATAAATCTGTTATTAACTATTGACTTTTATTATCAAATCAAAAACTATGGACAAACTAAGGGTGTCTATGTACTTTTGTCAACTCTCCGTAGTTCTTGAGACATACGATGGGAGATCAAAACGTTCCCGGCCTGACAATGAAAAACGAGTCAAGTTGATAGATTTTATTGTTATTTTTCTACATAGCCTCATTTAAGAGATACTCGTATACACTTGATCTAGCGTTTTCCCAGCTTCTGGATACCGTTCAAAAAGAAGTCTTCATTTTGGTCCTCTAACCAGGCATTTACAGCTGACAAGACTTCATCATGTCCAAAAATCTCTGTCCACGGTGTTCTTTTAATTTGGGAAACAGAAATCACTGGGAGCTAGGTCGCGAATATGGAGGGTGATCAAACAATTCGAAGCCCATTTCTCTGGTGGCAGCCACCACAACTGCAGACTTGTGAGCAGAAGCATTATCCTGGCGAAACAGGACACCTCGACTGAGTTTCCCTCGTATCTTTTGCTTGATGGCTTCGCGCAGTTTCCTCATTAGCCGTGCATAGTAATCACCTGTAATGATGGCTCTTTTATCAAGGTAATCAATAAGCATAAATCCCTTTGCATCCCAGAAAACAGAGGCCATGACCTTGCCAGCTGATGCCACAACACGAAACTTCTTGGGAGTTGGTGAAGACGGGTGTTTCCAAGACATACTTTGTTGTTTTGACTCTGGATCGAAATGATGAATCCATGTTTCATCCATAGTAATAAACCTAGATACAAACTTTTCTGGATCTTGCTGGAAAAGGCCCAGACCGTTCATCATCTTTGATCGACGTGTTGCCCCGTTTGAATTCTGCACACCACTTTTTAACAGTAGAATAAGATGGGGCGGAGTCTCCTAATGTGTGCTGTATATCTTCAAAAACGTTTTGGCCAGTCACATTCTTCATAGAGAGATATTAATGACGGCGCGTATTTCAAATGTGTCCATTTTCATAAAGTTTATCACATTGCTTCACATTACAACCTGTAAAACAAAAAATATTTTGATTAACGTTTTTATATTTTATACACATATTTAATAATAGTTGCAATAGATATGGTGTAGATTTGACCTCAAATACGCATTATATCTAGGTCAGGCCGAGAACGTTTTGATCATCTCTCGTACTTTTGTTTTGAGGGAGTTTTCTGAGTCACTCTTCTACATTAATATTTCGGGATGCAAATTTTTACATACTAGGTTATGCGAACTGGGTCATCTAGAACAGTGCTCGGCAACCTTTTTATGCTTACCGCCCACTTTTGTAACATTTGAATCTCCGTATCGCCCACCAAAATTAAAAATGCAAAAACTCAAACTAAAAGTTATATACCCTGCATAAAACAATAAAATTAATTGCAATTACCTTTAGATTAATAAGATCCTTGAGCCACTAGTGGGCGGTACCGCCCAGGTTGAAGAGCACTGATCTAGAACGTTCATATCCGACTTCATTCGTAAAGCTGCTGACAGACATTACACTAAGACACAATTGTGGAACTTAATTTCAACTAAACAACGTTCTATAACTCTTCTTGAAAAATATATTACTAAAGTACAAAAAGTTTAATAAAAAAACATGAGTGGAACTGAAGTTCCGCAGACTAACATTTTTCGCTTCCTTTTTCAAGGTCACGCGAAAATACCAAGTATCAAAAATGTTTGCAAAGATAAATACGAATGAATATTATAATTTGGTAACTGACACATCAGTGAGGGATAGAAAGTTTCAAGTTAGAATACAAAGTAACTCGTTTTAAATAATAAGAATCTGCGTTTGTTTAACAATCAAATGAAACTGCGAACATCTTTCAACAACCCATTTATACTTGAGTGAACAAATTTTCTAATTACTATGTCGAGTTGAAGAAGATAGGGATCACTGAAGATCAGGGCCCCCAACCTTCTTTAGTTAGCCTATGCTAACTAACGAAAATATCACGACCTAACCTACCAGTCGTTAGGTCAACTGTACGCCCTTGACGATTGGTTAGGTTAGGTCGTAATATTTTCGTTAGTTAGCCTTATAAGCTAACTAAAGAAGGCTGGGGGCCCTGATCTTCAGGTGATCCGAAGATAGCTAAAATGTGTATTGCTTCATTAGATAACATCAGGATTTAAATCAGTTCTGCAGATCACAGAGAATATCTGTTCATAAGAACTTATTTATTATTTTATTTGGAGCGAGTGTAGTTTTCGTACCCCTGACGCAAAAGGAGACACAAACTACACTAGCTCAAAGTTGGGGAACGTAAACTACACTAGGATATTTAGGAGACATTTTTTAAATGAATCCATCAAATAAACGTTAAAACTAACGAAAATATTACGACTTAACCTAAC
>JAJOZX010011235.1:90000-120632 GCA_023014485.1 Bathynomus jamesi
AATTTGGGTTTATAAAATTATTAAAATACTTGAAATAAAGTCAACATAAGATGATTTAATATATAAATTATAAAGTACAACTTAATATAGAGTAGAAGATTACAATATTTTATAATATTTAGAGATTAGCTAGTTAGAGAAAATGTAAATTTATGGGCAACTTAACTTATTAAGCTTTGCCTCTTTTGTGAATGCAAAATATTTTTATGCATTTACACTTTGAAATGAGCATTAATTATCATAAATAATGTTTTTTGTCTGTTCAATTTTCCATAAATATAGATTTCGTTTTGTAATGGAAATTTTAAAATTTCAAAGAATCGGTAAAAGAATCAGCTAAATTTGGCCGATGCCGATTAATCGATACAACACTACTTTCACTCCGTCTAGTTGTATGTTTTGAAATTTTGTAAGATCGTCCACATCTTAGTAGAGTTTTGATTGATCCAAAACCTATCCATTTCTTTATAACTGTAGCAACCGTCCTGAATGGAATTCGAAGTTCTTCTCTTGTCTTCTTGTAACTCTTTCTAGACTCGTGTAAAGCAGTAACAGATCTCTTAAGATCTGTAGACAGCTCTTTACCACGACTCCCCATTGCTTATTAATGGCTTGTACAGTCATTCGTCTTATATGAAGATTCACAGAGAAAATTCTAGAATTCAGAATTGCCAACAGTCTCTAATCAATAAACAGTCAACTAGTGATTAAAATTTTAAATTCTCCAAGCGTGAGGTGGACGCACAAATTATTATTAAATAATTTTGTAAATAAATATACGAAAACTTTTGCATTTTAATTTTTTTTTTAATTTTCCTAAAATTCTTTGATGTTTTACATTATATTTTGGAGTTAAATTTTTCATTTGTTAAATTTTTCCAAACGAACGATAAACTTTTCATAACTATTCTAAGCATGGTACAAAAGATAAAGACGAATATAACTGAAATATTTTCTGTACGAATACTTATGAGCACCATTATATAGAGGGTCGGTAAAAAAAAAGTGACCCCTTAGAGGTAAACTGTCGTATTAAAAAAAGTAAGGGGGACTAGAGCTCCCAAACTTCATAGATGCTTACCTCAGCATGTTGTTCGTCTTAATTGAGAAGTTGTTCGATGTGTCCACCTTCCTGCTAAACGCAGGCCTCCAAACGTGAACGCCACTGATCAATACACCTGTTTACATATCGTTGAGACACCTTCTCCGGCTGAGCAGAATTCTTTCGCATAGTTCTTCTATGTCTCTTATATTGATACCAAGGATGTAAACTTTGAACTTCAGGGCTTCCCAAACACCATAATCTAGTGGTGAAAGATCGGGGCTACTAGCCGGCCACATGTTGGATTCGATAAAATCCGGTGTTTCGTTCTCAAGGAATGTAACAGTTTGGCGTGCTCTGTGAGCAGGGGCTCCATCTTGTTGGAAAGTATATCTTTCACTCTATCTAACTGATATTCGACGAATTAGTGGTGAAACATATACTTTCCAACAAGATGGAGTTCCTGCTCACAGAGCACGCCAAATTGTTACACTCCTTGAGAACGAAACACCGGATTTTATCGAACCCAATATGTGGCCGGCTAGTAGCCCCAATCTTTCACCACTACTGTAGATTATGTTGTTTGGGAAACCCTGAAGTCCAAAGTTTACATCCCTGGTACAAATATAAGAGACATAGATGAATTACGCAAAAGAATTCTGCTCAGTTGGGAGAAAGTGTCTCAACGATATGTAAAACAGGTGTATTGATCAGTGGCGTCCAAGTTTGGAGGCCTGCGTTGAGTAGGAAGTGGGGCACATCGAGCAACTTCTCAATTAAGACGAACAACATGCTGAGGTAAGCATCTATGAAGTTTGGGAGCTCTAGTCCCCTTACTTTTTTTAATATGACAGTTTACCTCTAAGGGGTCACTTTTTTTACCCACCATATATATATATATATATATATATATATATTATAATATATATATATATATATATATATATATATATATATATATATATACACATATATATATATGATGAATAAAACCACGAAGGGAAAAAGAAACACAAAGTGGTGCTCAAGCGCTTTCGTCTAATGACATCCTGAGGATCATAAAAAACTCAGGGGACCATTCTGAGTTCATTCCCATCTTGAAACGGACATGTTATGTGCCTTGAAAAGTGGACGCTCAATTCTGCCAGTTGAGGTTTAAGTTTTGGTTTTTGGCTAAAATATAATAGTTACCCCTTTTTCTTTGATGTATTCAATCTGACGTGAAGACAGCAAGTCTTTTGCTTATATTGAGGTTCTAAATGTAGCAGGGCTAGGCTGCTTTAAACCCTAGATCCATGTCCCAAAGCTGATCCTGTCTGCTTTGCAGATAGCTGGTGAGGGAAGCTATATTTATGGGACCTCTTTGCGAGTGACCCGTTGCCCACGTCGGGCTAGCATCATGAAAAAGAAAAACTATGGTTTTTGTCATTTACCATTATTTATTCGGACTATAGTGGATTTAATTATCGCAGAAGAGTTCCTTGTTCCATGCACTGTCTGTGTGTATCATAAAAAACTCAGGGGACCATTCTGAGTTCATTCCCATATATATATATATATATATATATATATATATATATATATATATATATATATATATACATTCAACTGCAAAGAACACGCAGTATAAATAACGTAAAGAACGACGCTTGTATAGGAGATATTCCGCGCAAGATCTATACAAGCGTCGTTCTTTACGTTATTTATACTGCGTGTTCTTTGCAGTTGAATGTATATAATGTTACGGCATGCGGGAGGTGCCCCCTTGGGGCATTGGTTTCTGCGAGTATGTAGAAGTATTACGGCATTTGGAAGAGTGAGGTCCATGGTGTAATGGTATCGCGTCTGACCGGCAATCGGAAGATCCCGGGTTCGTTTCCCAGGTGGTTACCTCATTTTTCATTTGTTCCGTTCTTTCTTTCTCGTCTTGCGCGGAATATCTCCTATACAAGCGTCGTCTTTACGATATATATATATATACACACACACACACTGTATATAAAGGAAAATATATCACTTCTTATATACAATGTGTAACCAAAATTTTTAAAAATTTTTATTATTATTACTTTTATTATTATTATTATTTCATTCACTCGTTTGTCGATATTTCTAAAGAAATATAATAAAAGTCTACGGACATATCGACTACTGTTTAACTATCTTTTATACCGCAGATGTACACGCTGATATATATATATATATATATATATATATATATATATATATATATATTATATATGTGTGTGTGTGTGTGTGTGTGTGTGTGTGTGTTGTGTGTGTATGCGTGCGCGCTTGTGTCTATGTGTGATTATGTCTGCTTAAAGGAGAGAAAAGAATCAAAGAAGCGAACAACTACTTGGAGACTCTTGAAAGGATAGTATAAAATTAATTGATCCCTCATCCTACATATCGAAAAACTTGTCCGAGGGAACCATCATAAAAATTTCAGCGGTAAAGCCGATCTGATCTCGAATGGCGAGCCATTCCAAGATGAAAGTGACTTAAAAATGTGGCTATTTTTATCTGCCAAGATCACGGTACGGGGAATTGTGCGTGCATTTTTCCCTCAATATCGTCATTATGAAACCATTTTAAATTTTTTTTAGTATATATGTTTAATAATTTTTTAATTTAAACAATAAAACGTTTTAAGCGTAACTTTTACTAATTCACATTTATTTGTATTGTCGATACTTAAGAGGTTGATCATTTGAAAGTTGGAAAATAAAATTTGACAGGATTTCATTCAGAAACAGACTTGGTAAAATTTTATTTTTGACCTACCTGAAAGGAATGCTTTTATTTATTTAAATAAATGACAAACCTCACCACGTAAATAGAAATAATTTTATAAGTTAAAAATATCCAACCAGAAATATAAAGTAGAAGTATTTAGATTTCCTTCTTTATAGCTGAAGATGATACTCGTCCTTGGCCCCTCCTTCCTGCATAAAAAAAGAAACTCAATATTATGAAGAATAATTGTATTTTTTAAAGCAGCCATTTAGAAATAGGTTTTGTTTTATAACCTAAAGCTTTTTAATAACAACTAATAGTTAACAGTGTTCAATAAATAATAGTTCTCCTTCGTACGGAAAAGTATGGAATATATTTGCTAGGGTTCGAAGACACTTTAAGAAACTAAAAAACAGCTTCATTCAGTTCACGAAAGTCGTTCACGTATAATTCAATTGACATATAATTCAATGAATGGTATAATTCCTTCGAAAAATTTACCTTCAATTCCAACATAATAATCATAATCATAATAATAATAATAATGATAATAATAATAATCAAATTTATGGATATTTTTTACTGACATAATTAATGGTTACCATGGCAACGGCAAGTGATCTGACGTATTGTACATTATCAATGACAATAGAGAGATAACTTGTACTGATGTAAATATTTTAAGGAAATTCTATATTTCATGAAAAGAAAACTACTGTATACAGATATGTATCCGTGGTGATACTGTATACGTAGTTGTTGAATGTCGAACTAGGGACAAAAAGGAATACGGTGAATATCTGGAATCAGGCACGGGGAAGATTTTAACCCGGATCTCCTGGTGAAGGGAGATAGAGCCATTAGCGTCTCGGTGGTGTAGTGGTTAGCATCTCTAACTACGAATCCACCGGCCCGGGTCCAATTCCTGAACGAATGTCTTAGGCTTGGTAGAATAGATCCTGTCTTTTATATAATCCAACAAAAAAGTCAGGTGGGTGTGAGGCCAAGTGAGTATGGGGGCCATTCCATTGGGTTATGACGGGAGATTAGTCGCCCGAAAAAATGCTTCCTCTAAAAGTTGTGAGTTTCACAAGCAATGTGTGGAGGTGCTCCAGTCTGCTGAAACTACTGTGAATCTGGAGTAATGCAGTTATTTCTTTTGGGGACAAATTAACTAGGTGTGGTAAGTAGAAATCTTGTATCTGACGATATGAATTTTGGGTTACCGCTTTTCCAGTTTCATTCTCAAAGAAGTCGTGGAAGCTCTATTCATGATATTGTCTTTCTATCGGATAGATCTCTGCATCCATATTCTCAGCAAAAATTCTTCTGCATTTGCGTCACAGAATTTTTCACGTGAAACCACTCAACAATCTTGACTTTCTGTTGCAGCTTCAAACGCGGCATCACTGTTTGAGGGTTCAGTTATTAGAAATGTAGAGTATATGCAAAATAAAAAACCCAATCTTTTAGCTTTCTGTAAAAGAAACTCCAGTAATAAAATATACATCCATTATAAAATAACGGGTAAATAATAATAATAATAATAATAATAATAATAATAATATATATAACAAACTTTCTAGAAAATTATAATCAAGGAAGCCATTCATATAATATCAGCTAAACATATAATATGTAACAAGTGCTTTCTAACAAGCCTCATTCAGAATGTTTGTCACTCACAGCAGTGTCGAGGAACTCATTCTGTGATTTCTTACAGTACTTCTTTTCCTTCCTCAGGATCAGGAAAAATAAAAAAAAATTATTGTGGTTTTTCTATTCTATATTTTATGATGAATTATTATTTTTTCTTTATTTTACATGGTTGTTCTAAAGGTTGTTACAGAAGTAATAAAAGTAACACCAAACTTCACAACCCATTAAAAGAAAGTTCCATCTTGCAAAAACTCGATTAGAAATTGGATAAAAAGTTTGAAAAAACAGAGTCAGTGAATAATGATATCTAGAAGAGTTCCGGTAAACTAAGATGAAGTTGCTTAAGCATGTTTACAAAATTCAAATTCTCCAAGACTTAATGGAAGATGATGATGTATATATGTATGCTGTAAAAATTGCCCTTCGGAAGTCAGTTGTAAAGGAATTACTTAAGAGATTAGTAGAACAATACAAAAAATCCTCAGGATAGGAGCTTTTTCTAGGGTGTTCTTTCTATATGCTAAGTTTCTGCGAACAATTTGACCGAAAATCAGAGTCTAACTTTTTGGAATAGTTATCATTTCGGATGAAGCAACATTTCGTCTCAGTAGTAATGTTAACCGCCTCAGTGATCGCATTTAGGGAAGTGAAGGAACCAAATAAGCTTTGGTATTATTTGAGACACTTTTTCAAGGGCACAGTATGGTGCACCTTTACATAAGTTACAGGCCCTTTCAGTTTGAGGATGTAACTGTAAAGAAAGAAGTCACGCCTTAAATCTTGTGAACTAAATAATTTTCCAACGAGACGTAGCTCCCTGCCACTAAACTTTCAATGTTAGAGAATTTTAAGCCAAACTTTGCCAGAAGAATAGATTGGGCGAGGAAAACTTACGTGGTCACCACGTTCTCCCGACCTAACACCTTTAGATTTCTTTTCATGGGGTCATGTAAAGAGCATTGTTTACGCCACTAAGACTCACCATATAGCAAAACTAAAGGTGTGAATTAAAGCAGTAGGACATAAAATCACGAAATAACAAATCGAAAATGACTATCGGTCCTCGCAAAGAGGTCCGAACGCTGTAGTATTGCCTAAGACACTGGCTCCCAACCGGTGGGCCGTGGCGAATTTACTGGGTGGGCCATGGAGGTTGGTCATAATATACCTTTTAAAAATCAAATTCAAATTTAGAAATAATATAATTTTAGTCATTTTATAAAATTATTGGCATATAACTATTGACAGTATTTTTCCACGAGTTATTCGAATCAGCTCTCGTGGACCCTCCCTCCCCTCAAAAAGGTTGGGAACCACTGGGCCCTAAGATGAACACTATGTTGAAATGTAGTGTTAATGTAAAAAACAAAAAACTATGATAGTTAAGTTTTAAAATGTCGTTGACTACTTTGTTTATTTCAAATAGTTAAAAATTTATTGAACTTTCAAGCCCTTCTAGAAGTTATAAAACCTTATATATATATATATATATATATATATATATATATATATATATATATAGGGGACCATTCTGAGTTCAGTCCCATATATGTATGTATGTATGTATCTATATATATATATATTATATATATATATATATATATATATATATACACACACTGCAGTTTATATGAGAAAGATTGCCCTGCTTTTAGAATTAAGAGAGGGAAGAAGGGAAGACTGACACTTGAAGAGAATTTGTTTAACAAAGAAGCACTTTGGGGAAATTTTTAAACCCCCAAGAAGGGCATTCCACACGAAAACTTAGTTGTAAAGTCGATGAAACTTTACCAGTAGAGTTTCTGGATTGAGGGAAGATGATGTAAAGAATTTGAGAATTTGAGAGCAAAGTTTCTGCGCGAAGAAAGTTCCTCTAATGCCAAACTCTTCGGGGCGAGGGAATTCAGCTTATCCTAATTAGCGAGCAGTCATTTTCATGTTTATCTTACATATTCGTCAAATTCCTAAATGTGTTATGTTTTGTTAGTTAGGTTACTTTTCTTATCTTCAAATGTTTTATAATATACTTTTACGCTAATAAATGCACGTTTCTTTTGTTACGTTATCGAGTGCTTGAGCTGATTTTCGTTAAATTATTAAGGCCAGGATCGCGGTTTGTGTTAAAGCTTTATAAAAAGTTCATAATACTGTAAAGTACGATAGTATATGGGAATCAAAAGTTAAAACCAGCTTGACCTCCGTGTGAAGAGAGACCAACGCACGAAACAACATAAGGTACATGAGGTAAGTTATGTATACAAAAACAAAAAATATGAATTTACTTTTTAAATAAAAATTAAATACGTAACATTTTGGATAAAAAAATGAGACGCATGATTCATGGCGTATTAGTCACTCTAAACGGGGCATCTTGTTTATCAGATCTTATATAATTCCAAATTACTTTGAAAATTAGTTCCATAAATGAACAGTATTATTGACAAAGGAAATTATCGAAAGTTGTTTTACTCTGAAGTTTAATTAATTATATGAGAAATGTAATTACTTTAATAAGTTTCGAAACTTGACAACGGAGGGTAATAAGACAAGTTCGGAAATGAATATGATACAAGTTGTCCTTCAAGTTTTATTAAGTGTTTATGTAAATTCACACATATATAAATGGTATTCCAAAGATACTTGAAGAAACACAGGTATCCCAAGGTCTAATCTAATAGAGTGCTCGTATTCAACGATCGTAGCACAATTTACTTCCAGAATAAGTAAAGAAGAAGAAGAAAGATGAAGAATATTACTGATTCTCATTGTACACGCTAACAAAATTACTTTGTATGTATGACGATTTTGTAAGAGTTTGTTTCTTTGCGCATTTAGGACAAAATTCATTTTCATTTGAACGCTGTACACTTTATTTCTTTTATCAATAACTAACACGAATTTCAATGTCACATAATTACTGTTTTGGCAATTTTGGCAAAAGTGAATTTATAAAAAAATGTTAGAGGTAACAAAAGTTTTGTTCTTTCAAATATTATAAACTATATAGATCCCATTTCTTTACCGCTTTTACAATGTGCTCAGTTCCCATGGCAACTGAAAACTGTTCGTGAAGGAAATATATTTTCTCTTTTTTCTTTATCGATAAGGTGCTTTGTTTGACATTTGTGTATGACGTGTAAAGCAATAGTACCAACCTTAAATCTAGAATTCAGTAATATGAGGGATTTTAACTGCAATAATTTATAATTTAAATTTATAATTTATAAATATCTATAATTTTTAATGTATAAAGTTAGGACAAATTCAATTATAGTAAAACACACAAATATTTATGTAGATATTATAAATTTGTAGAAATAGAGTAATTTAAGCAACGTTGATGAATATTTATACTGAAGATATTTCAGAAGCAAAAGGTGTAAATTTCGTCTACAAGAAAACTATCGAAAGGAACCTTTTTTCCGCACCTTGTGTTTCTTGTTGTATTATATGAAGTTACACACGTGCAGTAAAATATTATATTATGCAGTATTATATTAATCTATGTTAGTTTTTATTTTTTATCCGTTGCAACGTCAAAGATCGTATGATAGAAGGGACTTACAGCTGAACCTGGAATCCGAACCAAAGATGGCTATTAGATTTACTATGGAAACTGAGTCTAATAAAAAAAATTGCCATTTTTGGACGTTTTTGTTACTGGTGATACGTCCTCTTTTATTACTTCGGTTTATCGAAAAAGAAATCATTACTCTGATTTGTACCAGTTTTTCAGCTCACTTCCTTTAAATGTCAAAATTGTAGTTTCAATTGTACAATTACTAGAGCTTTTAGAATCTCCTCTGATTCGTTGTCATTTCATAGGGAGATGGAATATTTTAAATAATTTTTTCTTTTTAATCTTTATCCATCGATTTTGATTCCTAAGTATATTTATTATTATTTTAATAATGTTTATCAATCTAAACAGTTGTCTCCTACGGTCAGCTACCTTTTTTTGATCTTCTAAATTAGTTGGTATGCTTGTAAGAATTTGTTGAATAGATCTTTTCCTTGTTGCTTATTTGTTTTTGTTAGGTTAAGTAATGTTAGTCTCTCCACAGTTTACAATCATAAAGAGAAACTCCCCGTTTCTTCGAGATCCTTTTTTTATCTATTTGTTTTCGTATGCGAATTGCAATGCCCGCTACGTAGGTCAAACATGTCTACAATTAAGTCAGAGGGCTGACAAACATAGGGGGTATCTCTCATAGGACTGGTCGACCGGTGTCTAATTCAGAATTTTCGTCTATACGTAATCATTCTGTTAATTGTGATCATCCATTCAGTATTAGTAAATTTTCTTTCTGGTCATCTTCTGCTGATGCCATTGACCTAAGTGTAAAATCTGTTTATTAAACAACTCCGCACGTCCCTCAGTGATTTGGCTGCTTCCATAAAACTTAATATTATTTAAACCAACTAACTTTTACTTATTACCTGTAGCGTATTTTTGTATTTTACTCTAATTTTGTTTCGTGTGCCACAGGGTGAGTTTCTTCCATCTATCTTATTTGTGCCTTGTAGTTTCATTTTAAATTGTTCTTAATGTTTTTATGTGTTTGTACTCTTGTTTTTAGATTTGTTGATGATTAATCCAGTGGGATTCGAAACGTCTCAATGTAGATTAAATGTTTTGTGCAAGTGCCTCGGTCTTCATCTTCATATACAGTATATATATATATATATATATATATATATATATATATATATATACAGGGTGTCCCGTAAGTCTGGACCCATAGGGAAAAATAATAAAATTACAAAATAGTCCAAAAATTTATTTATAATATATTTTTTTATTATTTTTATTATTATTTTTATTATTTTTTTATTATGATCTTACTCCGCTGGAGTTTTATTTGTGGGGCCACTTGAAAGCCAAAGTGTACGAGGTCAAACTTCAGAACATTTTCCACCTTAAAGCACGCATTGTGGAGGCGTGTCAAGAAATTTCTGCGACTGTGATTCAGAAAGTGCTGTCGCAGTGGAGATTGCGTCTTCAACTATGTGTGCGACACAACGGCGGACACTTTGAACAGATTATGTAATAAATTTTTGGACTATTTTGTAATTTTTATTTTTCCCTATGGGTCCAGACTTACGGGACACCTGTATATATATAAGTTCAAATTTAGTTCATATATAATAATATTCTTCTAATTTTTTTTAAATAAATGAAGGAGTTAAGAGGAGTTTATTATTAACATCAGATTTCGAAACTCGAAAGAGAAAATGGGGTTATCCTCTCCCTCGAGAAATGTCTTCGCAATTAAAAATATTTTCTTCAAACTTTTTCTTGCTAATTTACCAAATGAAACATTGATTTCCGCTTGCAGTATATATATATATATATATATATATATATATATATATATATATATATAGAGAGAGAGAGAGAGAGAGAGAGAGAGAGAGAGAGAGAGAGAGATAATGTTATTACAGTTATCTTTTCTTGAATCATTACAAAATCAGCACGATGAAAAAGTGAAGTGAAATTTTCTTGTATGATACAATATTAACATTTTGATGAATTAACACCTGCCTGAAGGTGCAGTGTGATTATTAGTTCATATAAATGTCGTATACGAAATATTTGATTTAAAGAACATAAAATAAAAAAGTGGCGTTTTCACTCCAGACTTCAATGATCTATTTAATAATGAGTAAAGAGAGCCGGGAACTGGCGCAGCGCTCAGGACAACTAATGCCGCCCATTGTCCTAACTTCTGAATTGTTATTACCAGCATCATCGTGATTTGAACGCCCGACCTCAGTGACTTCATATCGCTTAAAAAAAGGAAAACGGTGTTACTCTCTGAGCTACGGACGCTGGTGACGTTACGGTAAAGGGACAGTAGAGGTAGAGGAGGGGGGCTGGAGGAAGAAGACGTATGTTCCAACTCGTTCGGTTCACCCGTCTTGACGGTTTTCTAGTTGATTTCGCTCATAAGGATACGGTTTTTTAAGTAAATTATAATCTAGTGCTGCATCTTAATATCAACCTCTATCTCCTATCCCCGATCCAAAATGGGGGAAAGTTTACTACGACGACGATGATGTAAAACCTAACTAATAGTTCGCTATCGACCTTCGTCGGCTCACAATAATAATAATAAAAAAATAATATTAATAATAATATTAATAATAATAATAATAATAATAATAATAAATTTAAGGGCTTAAATAATTTACTACTGCGTACAAATTATATTTGACCTTCCGATTAATTGTAATTTAAGACTCATTTTAACCTTGTAATTATTTTAAATATGAACAGTTTGAGTTACAGTATGTTAATAATTAATCAATCTTACGTTTTGACTGCAATAAAACGTGGACTGACTTTAAGAGGACCACTTAACGATCATTCTTATTCACTGTTTACATTTCCAATGTCCTCGGGCGAAGATTCTGGAGGTATAATGTAGCGGAGTTCTGTTTGTATATTCACCGGGGTAAACGCATTAACCATGCATGGCTCCTCCCAGACGATCCAGACCGTTTGTCGACGTGTACGGAGATGAGTGTTACTTTTTTATTTTTGAATTTAACGAATAATGCAGTAACTGCGATTTAGATGAGATTTAGAACACTTTGATCATAAATGAAAGTATAAAAATTAAATGAAAGAAATTTTTTGGAATAGTATTGTTACTAAATTACTGACAAATCAGAACAATTATATTTAATTCTTAATAAACTTTTCCTCATGGGGTGGTTTCCAGACCTTTGAGGCGAAGGACCCCTTTTGATAGTTGAAGATATTTCAACGACACTATTTTTTTTATTCTTCCAAAATCGACTTACGTGAAGGCTTTCAGAATTTCAGAGTAAGTTGAAAATTTTTATGTAACCTTTTGAGTTACAAATTGGACTTCAGTACAAATATCGAGGACGGCCTTGGCTCTCAAAAATTTAAATAATAAAGTTATTCTAAAATGACTCTAGAAGAATTGGTGGGTTTGTTTAACCTCCTTCGCAACATCTAAGGCCATATGACGGAGGGGACCTACAGCTTTACGTGGGATCCGAACCACGTATCGTTACATAATCTGGACGTAGAGGACGGTCTCTCATCCAACTACTGCTTAAGTTCGCTGATCGATGGAAAACGGTGTTACGCCATTGGCTACGACGTAGCTCGCAGAGATAATAAGAAGAGTGAAAAGGTAATTGAGCGAAACTTTGAGACTAAAAAATTTTCGAAGGCAATTCCTTCATTTTCCCCATCGTGTTTGTTCGAAAACCCAAAACTCACATCTCTGACCAGTTTCCACTTTTTCACCTTTATTCGGACCTCGCCATACCTGAGCGCGGACCTCACTTTGAAAACCAACCATTATCCTATGGGAATTCATCTCGAGAATAGTATATAGTTCCCAAACCCAAACACTGGTTAAATGATGCTGTGCGCCGGCGAGGAAGTTTCTGACAGGAGTGAAAGGAAGCCTGACCACCTGGAGGGTCCTCTAGATTAAAAGCCTTCTCTTTAGATTTATCTAAATATTTATTTTAAGAGCACGGGCACACTATGGCCTTGAAGGGTTAAATGATGCAATAAAATAATGTCCATTTTCGTATTTTATAAAGAATGAATAAATTCTTAAAAAAATGGTGTAGATTATTGAGTGACCAATAAGTGTATTATGTATGGTGTGAATGTATTCTAAAGCACTTATTTTCTGTATATTGTTTCTAATTTTCCTAAATCTCGTTTTTATATATATTTCCACCAGTACTAGTTGGCGAGAGTAAAAGAGCCTTGTCTATCCTGTAATGTGTTATGGCTATTGTTTCTGGGTGAAAATTTTATACACTTATAAGTGTAAGGTTTCAGTTCTCTCTCTCTCTCTCTCTCTCTCTCTCTCTCTCTCTCTCTCTCTCTCTCTCTCTCTCTCAAGAAAAACATTACTGAAAGAAACGATACAACATTGGAGGGACAACAGAATATCTGAAAGTGGTAAAAAGCAGAGAAAGAAATATGTAATATTAAATTAGGTTGAATGTCTTAAAAGATGAGATTTTAAAGCAAAGACAGAAAATATAATGTGACCTAGAGCTTATCCTTGAGGAACAGTGGAGCTATAAAAATCAAACTGAAAAAAATGAAACGTCCGTCGCTATCATATCACCTCTGTCTCGGAAAAAGAATAAGAGAATGAGAAAACTCGACAAGCAGAAGACTAAGGACGTCTGTACGAAGAAGTATATACAATAAGTAAATAACACAGTATTAAATTCAACACCTTAATCCTGTTATAACTACAGAAGATAAATATTATACATATTTTTGAAACGTTTATATGTGTAACCACATAAAGCTACAACACACGCACGCACACATACATGCCCTTCTCTCTCTCTCTCTCGATATATATATATATCTGGAAGGTAAACACATTTACATATTTCCCTCTCTGAACTATTCTGGAATTCGAAATGTGAAAGCAGTTCCTGGAATGTTATTCAACTGTCAATGCATATTTTAAGAGTCGGAAGTCTAAAATTGGGAAAAAAATTTAATATTTTATAAATAAAAATGGAAATACAATGCACATTCCTTAATTGATTATATATATATATATATATATATATATAGATTGAGCCTGTCGACTCTGTTGTATACAGATGATGTACTAGTTGTCTAGAATGAGTGTGATATGTAAAAGGCTGTTAAGAGTTTTGTGGGAGTGTGCGAGGGAAGATTGTTGAAAATTAATGTAGGTAAGAGCAAGTTATTGACTGTGGAGAGAGAGAGGGAAATTCGGATTGTCATGTAATGGTGAATAGTGAAGCACTAGAGGTGCTTCTAGAGGTACTTCTAAGTATCTGGTCCACCAGGACGCCTATATGAATGGATGTGTATGCTTTACTTTCTACATTTTCTCATTTTCACTAAACTGTACTTTATATCTGGGTTGTTTTCTGGCTTCTCACCCCAAATCGTTGGGAAATGAGATGTTTGACAATATATATAGTGTTTCTACGTCGTAGTGTACGAACGTTTTGTTTCCGCTCTGTGCTAACATCAAAATAACTAGCAATTATCATTTCACCTGTTAATTCTACCTATATCAATGTGTGTATAACGTATCAGTGAATATATAAAAATAATTTATTAAATGAAGGCTGGTGCCATACAGCGTGCACAAAGAGCTAACACAAATCGAAACTAATTCAAACTAAATTAAGGCTTCAGTGAAGTTCCACTGCACATATGAGATGGAAAGAGGAAAAAGGTCATAAAACGGAGTAGGATCAGATTTCGCAGAAGAAATTAAAAAGCGGAAAGGAAAGAAAAAAGAGAAAAACTATGGCCAAAAATATGAAAACTGTGTAAATTGCTCTAAATCCAGAAAGTTGAATAGAGATAGACAATGTTTAACGGAATGCGTTGCTTACCACCTCTTCACTTGCGAAAATGAAGCGGACAAGACGACTGGCTTAAAATGTTTAAAATCCTGTGCAATACAATTAAGCACTACGAGTGCATAAACTTAGGGAAAAAAGATAGAAAAATGAAGAATAGAACGAATAACAAAATCATTGGTTTTTATGTTTTCCATGCGTGAAGTGCATGGAAAACAACAGAAAAGTAGATTAAACTGGATGGAAAATGTTGAAGTAGAAGAAACACTTGCAACAAGTTCACCGACAGAAAAACAGGAGATGGCAGAGAACGCCAGCACAAATGAAAATAGGATTCAGGATACCGAGGTGAACACACTAGAGGGAGGTGCAGAAGAAACCTTAGGAGAAGAAATACCCCCTGCACAAGACAGCAACTTACGAATGAAAACGAAACAGCACCAAAGATTAAAAAAACACTGAGTAGGGAAGAAGTGGTGCTAGAACAAAGGAAAGCAATTGAATCTCACAGGACTCTAAAGGAATCTGAATACTACAAAATAGGATCCTGTAAATATGGCTTCGGATACCTGTATAACCATCATAAAAATGATAAGGAGTGGAATTTGCCGAAACGGAGAGGGCTGCTACTACTTTCATCCTTCTATGTGCAGATATTTAATCAGAAAGGAAATATGTCAGTATGGAATGCCCTTATTTTCACATTAAGAGTACACAAAGAAGAGAAAGAGAAAAACATCTCAAGCCCCAGGTAAAAGAAGTGATATGATCAACGAAGGACATTTTTTAAAAGAAATGAGAATGATGAAAGAACAGCTGTCACTCTTAATGAGAAAAGACCGAACTTCGCAGATATATTTACTTTATCACTTTATATTACTTTACGAGGGTTTGAACGACGGTTCATGATCGACTTGCGGTCGATCTCTCTGCAGCATCCCATCTCACTTACGGGATTTGGTGAAGGAGGGAATTGGTTTCCGATCTCCTATTGCCCTCGCAGCCAGCCACGCATGGCTGGGCAGGGATTTTGCAGAAGAACCTCTCCAGCTGGTTCTTGAAATTATTCAGGTCAGTGTGCTGGAGGTTTCTCACTTCTTTTGGCAGGATATTAAAAACTATGGGCCTCGTATTCTAACGGTATTTTCCATCTTCGTTTTCATGCCCCCCCCTCCCTATCCCACCGCAGGTGGGACAGTACAAAGTTTACCTTTTCTCTCATTCCAGTTTGTTTTTATTTTGTTTCTAAGGTTAGGGACAAAACCTTCGAGTGATTTCCACATGTACAGTATGTTTTATGTACCCTCCGCATTTTCTTTCCAGAGAATAGAGTTTCAGGGATTGTAATCGAAACCAATAATCTTCACCTTTCGTTTCCTCTACCTTAGACGTAAAAGTCCTTTGTATGGCTTCTATTTTCGCAATGCTTCGTTTTCTGTATGGGCTTGTGAGTACTGAGCAATATTCAATTATTGGTAGGGCTAGACTCTTCCATAGTTTTAGCATGATGTTTGTTTTTCTGCTGCAGAAGCTCCTCCAGATGATTACCATTATTTTTCTAGCTGTCGTAATTTTGATGTTATAGTGCTCTCTGAATTCTGCATCCGACAACATTATTACTCCAATATCCCTGACTTATGGGTATGATGTTATCTGTTTGACTTGCGGAGTTTGTACCCTTTATTCTGTAGCCAACTAACAATACATACAACATCCACCTGCCCAATACCACCCACAGGTAATTCAGAAACCACAATAGTGCCACGTGCCACATCCCTAGTATTCTTAAGTGCAGCGGCCCACCCAATAGCACCGACCAGGTACCGAGTCTATTAAACCTAGAAATTTACGATATGTAAATATACAAGGTCTGAACACTAAAAAGGACAGACTGGAAATTGCACTACCTACAAAATCTACAGGGTGTCCCATAAGTCCGGCATCATAGGAAAAATAATAAAAAAAGGCAAAACAAAAGCTTTTATTTACAGAACGTGCTCAATATGTCCACCATTGTTTTCAATACACAAATTCAGACGTGATACCCAGTCAGCAAGCACACAGTGAATGATGTCAGGAGTAATGGTATTACATGCCCCAATAATGCGCTGCCGCAAATGTTCAACACTCCTAATTTTCTCTGCGTATACCAGCGCTTTCAAGTGGCCCCAGAGATAAAAATCTAGTGGCGTGAGATCCGGGCTTCTAGCTGGCCATTCCACAGGCCCTCGACGTCCTATCCAATGACCAGGGAATTGTAGGTACAGGTATTCCCTTACTTGGGTGCTGTAATGTGCAGCAGCGCCGTCTTGCTGGAACCATGTTGAGAAATTTCCTTCTTCGTTCAAGACACTGGGAAATGCTTCTTCCTGAGCATACGTAGGTAGGTGCCTCCAGTGACATGTTCATCGAGAAAGAGGGGGCCTATGATGCGATCCTTCCAAATGCCACACCATACCATCACTCGAGATGCACCTTGTTCCTTTGAAGAGGTATACCAGTGGGGTTGTTTTGAGACCAGTAGCGGGTGTTCTGTCGATTTTCCTCACCATTTCCATAAAAAACAGCCTCGTCACTGACAGAATGGAGGACGGGAAATTGGCATCCCGAGCATAAGAAAAATATGAATTATGGTTTGTAGAAATAGAAAAATATGAATTTCTCCTATGATGCCGGACTTATGAGACACCCTGTAGCTCTGGAAATCAACACAAATATCATGTGCTTAATGAAAACACACTTGTATGAATGCGATAAAGGATGTGAAAACTGCGTCAGTGACACAGAAATAACAATAAAAGACTACAACATACACAGCGCAGATAGATTTATTAAAGTTAATCATTTTGAACCTGTACAAATCATCAGACACTACAAAAAATGAATTTAAATTCACTACAAATGAAATAGAAAGCATTTTAAAATCACTTAAAATCCCAGCATCACATACCTTAATTTGTGGGGATTTTAACTCTTCTTCATAGCACAGGCTCATACAGAAAAAAAAGACATTGCAAACATAGAGGTCATACAAAAGACTTTTACGTCTAAGATAGAGGAAATGAAAGATGAAGACTATTGGTTTCGAATAAAAAACCCTGAAACTCTACTCCTTGGAAAGAAGACGTAAGCGATACACAATAATATACATATGGAAAATACTCGAGAGATCTGTCCCAAACTTTAGAAATGAAATAGAATCACACTGGAATGGGAGAAGAGGTAGATTTTGTACTGTCCCATTTGCGGTGGAATAGGGGGCCATGAAAACGAGGATGGAAAATACCCTTAGAATACGAGGCCCGAAACTTTTCAGTACATTGCCTAAAGAACTGATAAACCTCCAGCATACTAACCTGAATAATTTCAAGAACCAACTGGACAGGCTTCAGCCACTTTTCAGCGACATCTACAAGCATTCGTTCGCTCTCCTCTCCACAAAATTTTGTTATATTGGCATCCTTCAATGACACCCTTCAGGCATTCCTTATATGGGCATACACAGTCTTCCCTCATTTCGATTCCGAGAAAATCTTGTTTTCAAAACATCTCACAATTGAGCTGGCGCAACGCAAGGTGCCAGAAGCTTTTTTAATCAGGCCTCCGCGCGGGCCCATTTTCATTCCTTGATTTAAATATCTCCCAATTTATTTTAATCCTGCAAGTAATACTCAGTCAATAATTCAGTTCAGATCTCATTTATACTGTATATTTGCATTTACCATTTTTTAATCATTGTTAATCTCAGCAATCCATTCTCATTCACTATACAATAATTTAATCATTGTAGCATTCTCAGCTTTAACTTTTATCATTTATTGTTTTGTTTATTAAAGGAACGAGACTCACTCTGTTAATCTTCTCTATTTAATGACATTTATTATTTTGGTCGAAAGATCTGGTGACCCCTCAGGCAAACCTTAATTACTTTAATTAGTCTAATTACATTATTATACGGCGTACAGCCACAGGCCAATATATATATATATATATATAGGGTATTCTAAAATTACCTAGTAAACTTTTATATGTCTGTCGATTAGTAGTCAGACGTTGTGAACAACGTGTTCAAGTTCAAGGAAAACACTTTGAACATCTGAAATAAACAATTATTGTTGCTTTTTGTTATTGTTGCTGTATTTGAAATAAAATTGTTAAATATCACATAATTTTTGTTAAGATATTGCGTTCATATAAAAGTGTACGAGGTAATTTTAGGATACCCTGTATATATCCTACAAATTAAAATAAATCTTTTAAAATGAGATTATATCGGGTGATTCATAAGTCTGTTACCACTGTAATGGTGAAATATTTTCTGTTTCAGATTGTTGATTTGTGAAAATATGGGGTATGGTCAAGGATAGGGTATATGCAACAAAACCTCGTAATGTCAATGATTTAAAAGAAACAATTTCCACTGTTAATTTCCAATGTGTAATTGTGTAAAAATAACCTCAAATAAAAAAACATCACAGGTTACTGTGGTTTGTAGTTATTTTTTATTCACCATTACAGTGGTAACAGACTTATGAATCACCCGATATTATACTATTATGAGAGTAGCTTTATGGATAATGTCAAATACTGATAATCAAGTAAATGAATAATTAATTAATAGAATTATACCAAAATTTCCTTTTACCTTCAAGAAAAAACCAAAATCTTGGTAGGAATAACCAATTAAGATTCCTTTAATTGAGTTTCAAAACCATTATTTCCATTTTCTTTGAACGAAAAACTAAAATTGAAAGATAGTATAAAACAGAACCAAAAAATACAGATTGAATATTGATGAGAGAAAACGAATTTCCTATTGTAGTCATTCATTATTTCGACTTGGAAACTTTGAGCTTCTCTGAGTTAGCAAGTTTTTGACGAGGAATTCGTGTTTTTGACCTGATAATGCCATTTCTTTCGAGGTTTTATAAAATATCAAACGACTCAAGTTAGGCAAACTTAAAAGGAAAGCAGTAAAAAAGAAGGCAGCTGTAGAGAAAAATTACTAATAGGCCATCGATTACGGTCTCTTTGAACTAATAAGTAAATCGAAGGAAGAAGTAGTATATATATATATATATAATATATATATATATATATATATATATATATATATATATATATATATATATATATATATATATATATATATACACTGTATATGGTTTTTCTTCAGAAAAAAGTTCGCCTAGGAGCATAAAATTTCTAATCAGCATACAACAATTACTAATTAGTAATAATTCGGTTTATTACTTTATTACTCTTAACATAAGGAATAAAATAACCAAAGGAAAACAATATTACCAATTATTAATTTTTTCGGCTTTTCAGAAAACTGTATCTTCAATTATATATATATATATATATATATATATATATACACACACTGTATATGTGTGTGTGTGTGTGTGTGTGTGTTGGAAGCGTGAAAAGAAGCAAGAATTGTTTTCAAAAAGTACATTAAAAAGTTAAATGGTTTGATGGAACAAAGTTTATGACTGAAAATGATCGACATTCGCATGATTTGAAGTTGTTTGGACATTTTAAGGTTCATTCACATCAACAATCTATACAACGATATTTTTACAATAAAGCTAATGTAAAAAGACCTAAAAAGGTCATCTAAAACGACCTAAAAAGACCTAAAGGTAACCTAAAAAGACCCAAAAAGACATAAAGGTAACTTAAAAAGACCTACTGTATAATTATTTTCGATATTATTTCTCGTATACCGAAATCAGATAACAAATATAACGAACAATTTGTAAAGACGTTGTAAATTGGTATTCAATGAATACAAAACCAATATTTTGCGAATACGTATAATTTGAAGTATTAAATAAATATAAAAATACCGTTTTTTAACTCCAATTTTAAATCTTTTCAAACCATTATTTTTCTATGCATTAAAATAACACTAAAAATGGAGTAATAATTATCGACATTTCCAGTTCTAAACCTTATTTTTATTATTATTGGAAATGTTGTATTATCGGGCAAGAAAGGAGTAGTCCATTCATTAGACACGAGTAATTACATTTCAATTACTCGCGGCGCTAGTAATTTCTGCGGATGAATCATAAATGACTTACAAAGCCGCGTTAATATACCTTTAAAAGCCATTGAATTTATATGAATAAAACGGTAATGAACTCGACAATAATAGGTATAAATTTCGATAAACTTTTCGATGATATTTAGAAGTGAAATATGAGTAACAAATTACAGAGGAGAAAGTTTCGGGTTCCATGTCAGCTCGCTATTCATCATAAGCTCGTCAGTCTGTTCATTTGGATATTTTATTGCGTAAAAGCCCATTTAATATTTGTATTTCTTGAATAGTAGACGCCCGTATAATTATAGATCTACCGATGCGAGGCGCGGCTTCTACACCGTCAAATTCAAGAATTATGTATGCAGAGTAATATAGTATTTATAGACGCCGTATAATTATCATTTTGTTATCGACACGAGTAGTGAAAGGAAACGTAATTATAATGTTTAGAGAAGTAAACGCAATGGCAATTTACAGTATTTCATTGCTAGTGCAATGAGTGCAATGCCCCTCTTATGGCATTCCCAGTAGTATATATATATATATATATATATATATATATATATGTGTGTGTGTGTGTGTATGTGTGTGTGTGTGTGTGGTGTGTGTGTGTGTGTGTGTGTGTGTTCAGTGTACATAAATAAAGTCATAATATCATTACGTCAGTGCAGATAATTTTAATATTGCGAATTAATCTTGTTCCATTTTATCACATCTTAATCCTTAACCCGGAATCATTATAAGAGTAGATCTAAATTCTGTTCCCTCTTATATTCAGAGCTTGTAAATTTGTTGCATATTTTAATTCTCTTTTGTACTCCAACTAGGAGATAACATCACTTGTAACGAAACACGAATTAAAATTTTGTGCGTATTTACTTACTGTATATTTTCACATGTAAAGACATTATCAGTGTTTCTTAAGTAAATCTCTCTCTCTCTCTCTCTCTCTCTCTCTATGCTATACACCGTTGCGACTTGCGCAGCAAAACCCCCGAAGCACAACCTACGGAAGGGCGGGTGTATTACAAAAACCTTCCCTGGTTCTCCCTTATTATGCATCCTAAATTTGGTTCAGAGTCTAGCCGTTTAGACATCAGACATCATCGTCATCCCCTACAGATATAAAGAAAATATATATTACAGGGTGTCCAAGAAAAAGCACTTGATCCAAAACTTTTGTAAACGTTGGTTTGCTGTGCATTTACCTTGTGAAGTATTGCATCATCCTAATCTAGTTATAGGCTAGAGAGAGTCATCTGTTTCAAGTTATGTCAAGTGCTTTACTGGATACCTTATCTACAGAGCATGCGAGAACTGACTTCGCAAATTTGATTGTATCTCATGTCAAAATTATTTGAAGGTAGAATTTTCACTTGAAGAGAGTTATTGGACATGAATGGCAATGTCGATTAGTGAAATAACCTATTCTTTGAATATCTAACTAGTAGTCGGTAACTTAGCTAAGGAGCCCAATATATGTAGTTTCGTGGCCACCACTCTCTGATTCGCCAAAAATTGATGTGCAAAATAAATGACCAACCTAGAACGACCACTTACTAATGTAGCCTAACCCGTGCATACGAATCACTCATTGACCAGACGTATGAAGTGGGTGGATCACCGAAATCTGGTGGCCACGAATATATATATATATATATATATATATATATATATATATATATATATATATATATATATATATATATATATATATATATATATATATATATATATATACATGGTGGCGCAAAAGTCGCGCATCATAGGAATTTTCAGTGTTGACAAAATATATTATTTTTTTTAGTAGGGGATAGCTGCGAAATTAACAATAGACGAGAGGGTGAGCTTGGTTTTAATGTATGGAATACCAGGTACAACAAATCGATGAATCGGTACAGCATTTAAATTCTGTACCAATTCGTCGATTTGTTGTACCTGGTATTCCATGCATTAAAACCAAGCTCACCCTCTCGTCTATTGTTAATTTCGCAGCCATCCCCTACCTAAAAGAAAAAAAATAATATATAATCAACACTGAAAATTCCTATGATGCGTGACTTTTGCGCCACCCTGTATATAATTACAGTATATATTAATTGGGTTTTGGCCAAATGTTCAAGATCGACCTGTGTTCGAACACTCTGCAACATCTCGTTCCATTTCAAGGAATTTTTATGGTAACCATTCATCAACCAACCAGAAGAATGATGAAGATTAGGATGAGCAGCGCGCCGCCTACCTGCGACGGTAATCGAACCCGGGCCGATGAATTCGTAGTCAGCGATGCTAGCCATTACACCAGCAAGGATATATATATATATTATATATATATATATTATATATATATATATCAGACCCGCTGTATTGTCAGAAAATATAGAAAAGTAAAAAGTAGATTAGACGCTTTTCTCTACGTAGTCATTCGGTGAAAGAAAACTTTACTGAAATTAAAGGTAAATAAAAGTTAGAAAAAGATTACTTTAGAAAACAGTTAAAAATTTTTCGCGCTTATCTCTTCTTGAACGAAGTTTCAAAGAAGAGAATGAAATGAATATTTCAGTGCCTTGAAAATAATTATTTTGGGAATCGATTCTTTATTTAATTTTTAAGATTTGATGATGGTGAAATCATCATTTTATAAATTCATTATTTTGTTCATCATCCAAATTTCCTGTTCGTGATCTTGGCTACATTTTTAATTTAGACTATTACCATCAGTGGATTTAATTTTAATGTATGCATTAGGGGCAGGATATCTTAGATCGTCCCTAGGAGACATCTCGATCACGTGGAAAGGAACCTTTAAAACCTATAACTTCTGGGTTATGCGCATTTTTTATGAAGTTAAGTGTCTCAGAAGTGATAGCTTTTTGAACTTTCAGTAAGATAAGTGATTGAAATTAAATTGCAAAGCATGAATTTATCTCTAGATACTGCTCTTGACATTAAGTATATCAGTGAAATTTAAATGTTACTTATAAGTGACTAATAAAAATAAGTTGTTTATGCTTTTGTAATTAACCTATATGATCTTGAACCGTATCCCAAAGTGATTTCCCTTACAATGACTCTATATTGATAGAAGATTTTTTTCTTTACTGCGAGTTTGTGTATGTCACTAAAAAGCGTTAGAACAAAAATGAAAAACTGAAAATGAAGAGAGAAAAGAATAAGAAAGTAGTTACAGAAGTTAAAATTACAAAACTTACAAACTAACAAAGACCCGAAGATTCACTTCAGAAAAGAAAAGAAGTTTAGAGAATAGAAAAGTAGAGACACGTTCGGAAATGGAAACAAAAACTTGTAAGCGATTAAAACATTCATACGGAGAAAATAGTCATAGACAGACAAGGCTTTTCTTCTTCTCTTCTTTCTTCTCTTTCTGTCAGCCATTGTTGGCAGAAATAGTAACGGAAGAAGACAATAATTAAATTTCAAATTTACTTGATCGTACACCCGCTGAACGTTTGAAATCCAATGGCCACCACGATTATCACCCTTTCAAGGATATTTTGAAAACATGTTCCGATAAAACATGATAATGATGCATTAATCCTTGGAATTATGGAAGGGTTATATTTTAAATCCTCTAAACTGACAGCATCACTTTCTCTAGAAAAGAACTGTGTTCCTTTATAACAGTGGTTCCCAACCTCGGGTCGCGACCCAAATCAGGGTCGTGGGGGATCCTCAAATAGCGTTGCGAATTTCAAATTTACTTGATCGTACACCCGCTGAACGTTTGAAATCCAATGGCCACCACGATTATCACCCTTTCAAGGATATTTTGAAAACATGTTCCGATAAAACATGATAATGATGCATTAATCCTTGGAATTATGGAAGGGTTATATTTTAAATCCTCTAAACTGACAGCATCACTTTCTCTAGAAAAGAACTGTGTTCCTTTATAACAGTGGTTCCCAACCTCGGGTCGCGACCCAAATCAGGGTCGTGGGGGATCCTCAAATAGCGTTGCGAAGGGTCACTATATTCACTATTTCTTAATTCAATTTATAGTTATATGAATATTTCAATTTTATCATAAGCCTGAGGGTCGGGAGGTCCTGTTGTTTGCCAATTTAGGGTCGCGGCAAAAAAAAGATTGGGAACCACTGCTCTTAAGGTTGTTTAAATACATGATCATGATCTAGGATAAAGGCACGGAAACTTTTTTAATGGCGCCCTCCTTTATTGAGCCTGTCTATTTTCGCGTCCCTCTCTCCCTATGCGTTTAGTTACTAAATTAATTAATATAGTTATTTGAATCAAGTATTAGAATTTCTATTATTATTCAGATATTCAACATACATTTGACTGTAATTGCAATTTCTAAAACTTCATTCTGAAGGTGCCAAAGAAACGCTAATTGAATGTATTAAATGAAAAGCGAATTTCAAATTTACTTGATCGTACACCCGCTGAACGTTTGAAATCCAATGGCCACCACGATTATCACCCTTTCAAGGATATTTTGAAAACATGTTCCGATAAAACATGATAATGATGCATTAATCCTTGGAATTATGGAAGGGTTATATTTTAAATCCTCTAAACTGACAGCATCACTTTCTCTAGAAAAGAACTGTGTTCCTTTATAACAGTGGTTCCCAACCTCGGGTCGCGACCCAAATCAGGGTCGTGGGGGATCCTCAAATAGCGTTGCGAATTTCAAATTTACTTGATCGTACACCCGCTGAACGTTTGAAATCCAATGGCCACCACGATTATCACCCTTTCAAGGATATTTTGAAAACATGTTCCGATAAAACATGATAATGATGCATTAATCCTTGGAATTATGGAAGGGTTATATTTTAAATCCTCTAAACTGACAGCATCACTTTCTCTAGAAAAGAACTGTGTTCCCTTATAACAGTGGTTCCCAACCTCGGGTCGCGACCCAAATCAGGGTCGTGGGGGATCCTCAAATAGCGTTGCGAAGGGTCACTATATTCACTATTTCTTAATTCAATTTATAGTTATATGAATATTCCAATTTTATCATAAGCCTGAGGGTCGGGAGGTCCTGTTGGTTGCCAATTTAGGGTCGCGGCAAAAAAAAGATTGGGAACCACTGCTCTTAAGGTTGTTTAAATACATGATCATGATCTAGGATAAAGGCACGGAAACTTTTTTAATGGCGCCCTCCTTTATTGAGCCTGTCTATTTTCGCGTCCCTCTCTCCCTATGCGTTTAGTTACTAAATTAATTAATATAGTTATTTGAATCAAGTATTAGAATTTCTATTATTATTCAGATATTCAACATACATTTGACTGTAATTGCAATTTCTAAAACTTCATTCTGAAGGTGCCAAAGAAACGCTAATTGAATGTATTAAATGAAAACTATTTTTAAAATATTTTTATTTTATTGCACCACAAAAAATTTCTATTGCACAAAATAATTTATTGCACAAAAGTAATTATTAGAAAGACATCTTTAAAACACAAATTATCATATTTAAAATATATTTAAAACATATTGCACAAGAAAAAACAACAAAAAAGATGTCATTAAAACTATATATGAAAAAGAAAAATTAAAAACAAACAAATGTGCACTGCACTGAGTGCAGTCAAGATTGCTTTGGTGTGCGAGGTTGGGTCACTCAATGCGATGAATGAGTCAGAATACAAATAAGATAAAACAAAAATTATAAAACAAAAAGGGCATTATTTTTAAAAAAGTGTATTTTGTCGATTCAAAATTCTAATCTCTCCTGATTGTTGCGCCTCTCCCCTATCGAATCTTCGCTCCCCCTAGTTTGCGCCCCACTGATCCAGGACATACGAAGTTTTTGGTACGCACAATAAAACAGCTGGCATAGCACTAATAATCGTATTCGTTGTGACATCCTAAGAAGTGTCATAAGCAATGAGCCGAACACAGAGATGTACAGTAGCACTGGTTTGTTGGAAAGATGCTGAGCCATTTTTAACAATGTACAGGACAGAAAAGACCCTTCTTTTCCTAGACTCTACTAGCAGAAAAATGTTTAAAAGAAGACGCATAGGAAAGTTAAGAAAAGAAATGTTTAAAGAAGTGTTGTAAAGTAAATTCACATCATACTTTACTTACAATTACTTTGTTTACTCAGAAAATCTTTAAAAAGCATATTATGAAAAGCTACACTACGCAATACATATATATATATATATATATATATATATATATATATATACACATTTCAACTGCAAACAACACAGTATAATTAACGTAAAGAACGACGCTTGTATAGAAGAACGTTCCGCGCAAGATGAGGAGGGAGAACGAACAAATGAAAAAAATGAGGTAATCACCCGGGAATCGAACCCGGGATCTTCCGATTGCCGGTCAGATATGATAACCACTACACCACTCTCATATCTGACCGGCAATCGGAAGATCCCGGGTTCGATTCCCGGGTGGTTACCTCATTTGTTCGTTCTCCCTCCTCATCTTGCGCGGAACGTTCTTCTATACAAGCGTCGTTCTTTACGTTATATATATATATATATATATATTATTAATATATATATATATATATATCATATTTGCATATATTTAGTAAAGAGAAAGGAAAAAACATTAGTTCATTGTTGCATCGATACATCATAGCTACATCATAAGACCGTCGTGCTCGTATACCATTAATTTAGGTAAATTATACAATAATCTCTCGCACCACGACTGGGCTCAAGTTGTGTAGGAGGAAAGCCGCTCGTCCCTAAGCCGTACCATGAAGAAGGATCACCGGAATCCCTCCTCTTAACGTTCCTCTGGCAAAGCACAACGTTCTTGCTCATCTCTCTCTCTCTCTCTCTCTCTCTCTCTCTCTCTGAGAGAGAGAGAGAGAGAGAGAGAGAGAGAGAGAGAGAGAGAGAGAGAGGAGAGAGAGAGAAAATGGTGGGTGAGTGAGTATGAGTGTGGTGTGCCTAGTATGTCAAGCCTATATAGCATAACGCACACGAGAATATAGCAAAAATATAATTTGAGTATTTGTGCATTCCGCAAAACTAATTAGTTTACAATCCAGCACTTATTCCATTACAGCTTACCAAAACTTGAAAATATTCTATTTGGAAGTTTTGACTGGCAAATAGAAACCAAAACAAAAAGGAGAAATAGAAAAGAAAAACTTAAATGAAGCACATCCAACCAGGAAGTTCTGTTACATTTACAAAGCAAAAGGGAGCATTACATTGTCACACCCTTTCTACCGACCCCTCTTTAAAATACTCCTTCGGAGGGGGATTACGAGACTGCGAGTCCCGAATGTTCTCGAACGGACATCTACCTCCTGAACAAATCCTATAAAGTTGACAGACACGCATTTCAAACTGCCTTTGAATCGACAATGTCGAAACCAGTTCTGTTGTCATATTCAAAAACTTACCACATTCATTGCTATGAAACCAGACTCAGCCGTAACATTTACCATATTTGCAAAGCAGAAAGGACATCATTTCTTCTGTTTAGAACACCCTGTATATCCTAACAGAGCAGTTTCCTTTATAACCTGATTCCAATCACACGTCCGTCCATACCAATGATGATTAAAGCGAAGTGTTCGAAAAGTGGTATACGCAACATTTTAAATGGCGTATTATCATATTATAAAATTTCCATTGCATAGAATACAAACTTTGCCAGCGCCTCATTTAGGAAGTTTTGGGCAACTTTTTAATTTAGTCACACTGAAAATTCAGTTTTATCTTTCCTTTCTATCATATAAAAAAAAAAAAAAACGATCCGCTTTCAATATATTTGTGTCATAGTCTTAATCATATCGGCAGAGGTTCAGACATACAAACCTCGATGGAAAACACTTCAGTAATTTAATAAAAGACAAACCTCTGCAGTATATTCCCTGTAATTGTTTCAGAACTTTTATTCGTAATTTAAATCCATTTTCTTATAATATTTCTATTATTTTCGTGGATAGTGTTGAAATATTTCAAACCACTCGAATTACCTTTCCTTAACCGTCTTTTTCCAGCTGTACACAAGCGTAACTCTTCATTCTTCAGAAGGTTTATGACGAACAAAGAAAAATTAGTGTCATTACTTTGCCTTCTGCTATTTCCAACTTACCACTACATATGTATGGGGAACAAAACACTCACGTAATTGTAAAACGATATATTATATATATATATATATATACATGCACTAAAATCACAAAATAACACGTGATCTTATTATAAGCAAACAACCACAGGGAAAAGGAAACACAAAGTCCGAGCGCTTTCGTGATATATTCACATTATCAAGTCCGAAAGCGCTCGGACTTTGTGTTTCCTTTTCCTGTGGTTGTTTGCTTATATATATATATATATATATATATATATATATAATATGGTAATTACAAAGTCCTTTCATATCATATATCATATCAGGCGTAGACACTGAAACTGAAAAAGGCAATATTAGAAGGAAGAGTTAACTGTGTTTTATGGCTAACAGAACTGAAGTCCATAACAAGCAGTGGTACTCATTGCGCGGCTTGCGAGCCAAATGCTGCTCGTGATGGCCAAAGTGGCGGTTCTCGATGCATGGAATGAGAGAGAGAGAGAGAGAGAGAAATTTGGATATATTCAATTTTATAGGATCGTCATCGCAAAAGAACAGCTGATGAGCTGATATGTATAGATATATATATATATATATATATATATATATATAATAATATATATTATATATATATATATATATATACAATACATATATACACACACACACTCGTATATGCTATTTAATTTATTTAACATTATATATATATATATAATATATATATATATATATATATATATATATATATATATATAATATATATATATATATATATATATATATATGCGGCTCTCTCAGTGTGTATGTTCTGAAGAAGTGGCTTCCTTAAAAAACTTAGTGAAAACACTGATAACAAATGTGAGAAGAAGGTTCACTGATCAATTAATCATTAGAAAAATGCACCATATTGGAACTCATTTTACAAGTGGATTAAAAAGTTAAAAAAAAACTGGGTCAGTGCATGACAGACCTGAACACGCATGATTTTGGAAAATGCAAAATTACCCTTAACAAGATTCGAACCGAGGACCTTTTGAGTAGAAGGTGAAGGGGCTAACCCCTACGCCAAGATAAGAAAAAGTTGGTGATGCAACGTGGCGCATATTTCAACACCCGAGGAAACACGTAAAGCTTTTCGCACCGAAAGGTATTTTACATGCTAACCCCCTTGCACTCGAGCGAATGTTAGCATTTAATTCAAGTCTCTCTCGTAGCGTAATGGTTAGCGCCCTCGCCTTCTACTCAAAAGGTCCTGGGTTCGAATTTTGGTAAGGATAATTCTGCATTTTCCAAAATCATGCGTGTTCATTCGTGACATTCTATCTAAGGGACCACAACGTCATGCCAGAAATTTTAATTAAATGCTCTCATTCGCTCGAGTGCTGAGGGGTTGGCACGTAAAACACTTCTCGGTGTGAAAAGCGGAACGCGTTCCCTCGGGTGTTGAAATATGGGCCAGGTTGTGTCAATTTTCCTTGTCGTAGAGTACTGGTTAGCGCCCTCGACTTCTGCTATAGTGGAAGGAATTAAAATATGGATAATATGATGATCAATGAAAACAAATTTATTACTGTTATTATTAACATGTTAACATGGTAACGACCAAAGTTTACCGTCAGAAAGGGAGTTTGTTTCAAAAATCGGCCAATCGCCATTGAAACTGTTTTTAACCCTAGAAAGGCAGCGTGATCTGTCACAATGAAA